>JAJOZX010002677.1:137500-322500 GCA_023014485.1 Bathynomus jamesi | reverse complement strand
TATCATTTCATATACAACTCGTATATACACTGTAGTTCATTATTAAGTAATAATAATTAAGATTGAATTATTTCATCCATTAGATTTTATCCTGTACGTGATTATGGTAATTAAACCAAATATCTTTAAGTAATTTCATGAATGTTATTTTCTATAAACTTTTAAATTATTCCTATTATATATAGATTAACTCTTTTCTTCTGAGAAATTATTTTCACTTTTTATATTTTCCTATTAAGTTAATTGACGAATGCTACAAGACAGTACCGAAACTGCGTTATTTTATCTCTTCTAATAATTATGTCCAATTGTCGTAAAAAGAAAATTACCTTCAACAATAAATTTTAGAAAAGTCCGTTAGACTCTTGTAAATTGTAAGGCAAAACTTGCCATTTTCTTATTTGTAACTTTAACTATTGAGAACAAATAATACCAATGTTATTTTATCCTGTTCAAAAGAACAGTTTGTTATTATTGTTCTTGAACTTCAGTTTTATGGGATTAAGTAAACAACTTCATTATTCTTTAAGTATCAATTTAACTTTCTCAATTTTAAGCTTAGTACAGAGAAAAATATTTTGTTAAACGTCGTTTGCTACCTGCCAAACAGTCCTTATATGGTTGTTTTAACTATGCTTGAAATTTCAGGTAACGAAAATGCATACATTGTTAGTGGTTGGATTAACTATCTAGATTAGTTACCAAAAAGTTGAGACTATAATTAGTTTTAACAAAATAATATTCTTTGAACGTTGTTAAAATTCATCACTTTTAACTGGGAACGGAATAAACTTATCAAATTGTCGTTTTGGGGTATCGGTAACCAAAAATATGAGGAAAAATTATAACGTATTTCATTCCCAAAAGTTCAACTTTAGTCTATGAAATTCATGAAATCAGCTTGTTTTGTTGTTGTTGTTGTTTAGCCGATCAGCCCACCCTGATCGAGCAAGCCGGCGCGGCGGCACGCAGGTAACCGATCGCCCTCTCCGGAGTGGACCAGAGGTTCAGCGCACTAGTGATGTTGTGTTGTGTTCGTTGTTGTGCTAGAGTCGGTACAGTCTGTCATAATGTGTTCAATTGTTTGTGGTGTGTCCTGGCACAGATGGCAGGTGTCGTCTACGGAGTTGTCTAGTCTGTGTTTATATGTTCTGTTTAGAATTTATGAATCTACATTCCAAAAGTAGCCAAATTACTCGTTTGTAGCCCTTATCTGTTGGATACCAAAGCCTACTTATATCTAGTCGGTCCACGCTCGTATTACAATGCATAAATGATTTCATACAAACGATGTTGGACAGAAAGTTTTAAGCCAGTGAGTCCTGAACATTTACTTTAAGCTCACGAGCGACTTAAGTTATAAGTGCAGCTTCACAACTTTTGATTCGCTGGTTTCGAATGCGAAGCTTCAAATGTTTTTGTGGTGGTTACATTGTGCCCGGTTTTGTAAATTTATGGACAGACCGAGTTTTCCTAAGTTTCACAAAAAGTATGAAATTTTGTACAAAGGCTATCTGACTATGTATAAGTAGGCTTTGGTATGCTTTCAGTGGAAAAAACTTGTTTGCTGTTTTTCTCTGTGATGCTCAAAAAGGAAGAAAATCTGTGACTGGCCTTGGCTAAGACAGGTTGTGAGTAGAGGTTGTGCGTTCGTACTTATATTTTGTTTACTTTTCAGCGACAGACGACTTGCAGTAACTGCTAAAATAACAGGTATTGCCGGCTATACATATCAAAGCTCATTAGAACGGCTTAGCTACAGTATACTTCTTGTGGGTATCTAATCCGAAAAGATTTACAGTACAGTAATAAGTGGAAAATGTTTTCAGTAATACTAAGTTTACACCTCTGCAAAGCGTAAGAATAGAAAATATTACTGTTCAATTTCCATAATTTTAATACTCGACTGAATGTTTCATAAAAAATGAAAATAGCTTAGTTCATTTTGCTTTGTAATGGAAAACTGCCTTGTTATTTCAAGGAAAAATGGTTTTCATTACTACTAAAATTTTCTGAGGCCAAAACAAACGATATTGAGTGTGGAGAAAACTCTCGCAAAAGTTCAGGTTTCAATATTGCTTATATAAATAAGGCTGAATTTTGAGTTTCGTAAAACTATACGGGCATAACGATATTGCATATGGAATGCTATAGAAGTAAGTGACAGTATAGTTTTGAGCATAGTTGTAGAAATCTTTTCTGTTTTCCCATAATTGCAACTTAGGACGAAGGAGAACAAGAAAAATCGAACAAAATAAATTCTGTATATTTCACAACCTCATTGCATTGAATTAAGGATAGTACCAATTTTCTTTCTCCAGCATGGAACTTCTCGTGGAACTGTTTTCAGAAATAATGGGTTTATTTTATATTTTCTTATGATGGAAAAAGACTGCGTAATTGCTTCCGTAATACGCAAACATGGATCGTTAGGGAGAGAAACTGACGTATGTATATCAGAGCATGGAGTTTTTCGAAAATGCTAAGCTATTGCAACCGGTCACAGCATGACATGTATCGAATTATCAGTTCTATTTTTTCATGTTGTACCACATTTAACCCTTTCAGAGTTACAAGGAGAGTTACAAGGGCAAGAAGTACCTCAAAAGGCCTTGCGGCCCATACCGAGGTGGTACCAATGGCAACGGGTGCCAGGGAAAAATTCCTACACATTGTCAAAGCTAGCTTCTCGAACAACCACCCCAGAAAACAGTAATACACATCTTCAAATAGTGTGCAAGATTCGGTCTATCCTTTTCTTGAACTGATCCACAGAGGAAGTGTTGACAACTTCTGAAGGTAGCCTGTTCCACATGTCACAGATTTTATAGGTAAAGTAATTCCCACACATACTAGTCCTAAACCGTTTCAAATCCAACTTCCAACCATTGTTGCGAGTTGAGTTATCGTTTAAATTAAACATACTTCTAAAATCGACATCGTCGAACCCGTGTAAGAGCTTGAAAACCTCGATCAGTTGACCGCGCAGACTGCGAGTTTCAGTGAAAACAAATTCAGGGCGTGTAAGTCGATTGTAGCCCATATGCCTAACAAGGGATTAACTTTGTGGCCCTCGCCTGGACTCGCTTCAGCCTGTCAATATCTTTCCTGAGGGTGGGCGACCAGAACTGCACAGCGTACTCCAGGTGCAGCCGAACCAGGCAATTGTACAGAGAGAGCACAAATGTTCTTGTTCCGAAATCGAAATTGTCTCCAGATGATAACCCAACAGCTTCTGGGCTTTCTTTTTCACCTCTACCCACTGTTTGGAAAACTTAAGGTCGCTGCTAATTAGAGTGTGCCACTTTTAATAAAAGTTTGAAATTTTGAGGTGCAATATTCTCATGCGGTGATCCCTGCTACTTTATTGGCGAATATGAAGTTTTAACCCATTCTGAAAATATTTGACCCCGGATCGGGGGCATTGAAATTTTGACCCCAGCCTGTGACGACGACAGACCGATTTTTCATATGTATTTGGCCATAAAATCTTTATTTATTAACCGATTCGAATGATTCTTGTATTAATTGATTCGGAATTTAAAGTTCTTTAGTTATTAATGTTATTGTACTTATTAATATTAATTGTTATTAGTAGTTATTAATGCATTTTAATTATTAATGTTTTTGTATTTCTCTTCAGATCTTTTATTGTACTTCTTTTCAGACTATGGATAATAATGCTTATTCGCTAAGGCGAAGTGACGTAAATGTCAGTGATGATTCCAGTGATCTTATTATTGGAAAACTTTTGACTGACATAAAAACTGGTAAAGGCAGTGTGTTGCCATCCAATGGTGATGTGTTGAAGTATTTTATTTATTTAACTAGAGGAGAATACCAAAATGCTTCTCAGGATGAAGTGATTGCGATTGCTTTGAGGAAAGTGAAGGTCGTCTGGGATATGGCAAGCATTCCTACCAAAAATGTAATGAAGAATTCTCTGCCTAAAGCAAACTCAAAGATTTGATAAAAGAGCGTTCTTCACTAGCTCGTAACAGAGGTAAACCTAATTTTGAGCAAAAACAAAAGGACTTTCTAAGGAAGTTAGAGAAATTATTTGATATCGCGGCCAGTGACGCCTTAAATAAGATAAAAAAAGACAAGGTTAAAGACGAAAATAAAAAAATGATAGACATAACATTTCTCGAAGATCAAAGGACAGAGAGAGAAGATATTGTCTGGGAAATGTTGACAAAAGTTACGAGAAAAAAGTAGTGAAAAACATAACACGAAAGGAAAACTACAAAAAATTTGAAAGAGAAGAAAAAGAAAGGACACTTGTAGTAATGCTTAGTTAAGAATATTAATTTGTTTAATTAAATAAGATAATGTTTAATATAAATTTACTAAAAATTGTGATGATTACGATAAAGCATGGTTGTTAGATTTGAATTGTTTAAAATGGGTAGGGTTGGTAATCCTAAATAGGCCCGGAGAGTGGACTATACCTATAACGGTTTTTCAGTCTTGAGGTAGACGCGATACGCGTAAGATTTAGAGCCATGTGATCTTAAAGTTAAATTGTTTTGCGCCCTCTCCGACCTAAATATATTTAGTAATATTTCATACTCGCATATCCCCTAATTAACTAAACCACTTTCGAAATTAATAAAACGTAATAAGTGTTAATAAGAGTATTAATACCTTCCCCCCCTTCGTTTTGTAACGGTCTTTTAGAGTCAGAACTCGGCGTGGCTACCGGAAACTATTATACTGCAGGCGAAAATGAGTAACGAAGTGAGTTAAATGAAATAAAGAGCAATAGAGATATAGTAAAGTAGGAAGAAGCGTAAATAATAATGAAGAAAAGAAATAATAAAAAGTTCACTACATTTGGTGGCTAGCGGTGATCTTACATCATATTTTGTGAGGCTTACCCACGTGTTAGTATTTCGATTAAAATTCTTAAAACCCGGTATAATAACAAATAGCGTTAATGAATATTTTATTTCGATTATTAAAATATCTAAATGCAAAGTTTATCCCGCTTGCAGGCAAATTTCGATTTTCATTCCTTAAAATTCATTATAAATGAAAATTCAAAATGGCGCGCCCATTGTTTTCCAAATTATTCCGAGTCGCGTCGCTTCAAAAGTTTCGTTCATTCGGTCGCGGAGAGGGTATAGTTTGAAAATTATCGTGCTGCCTGAAGACTCAATTTTCTTTTCTTTTCGTCTTTTCTTCGCCTTTCAGCTTACCTTTTTAACTTTTTGTTTAAAACTTTTGGAATTAGTGAAAATTGTAATAATCATAATAATAAGAATAACGATTTGTACGTAAGTGAATTGTTAGTTTAAATACAGTGATACACGTTTTATATGGTCTTTAAAAATGTTTTAGCGAAAAATTGTACCGATTCAAAACCATTTCATGAACATGAGAAATTTTCTGGGTTTCATTAGCAGATTTTTGATTATATTTCGATTGCCTGTATATAATAATAGGATTATTTTGTAAATATAGGTTTACGGGCTTTTTGCTTTGCTCGCTTCGCGCTAAAATAGGATTACGTTACAGTTAAGGGACAAATCGAAAAATAAATCTTAAAGATATTAAAAATTGTCAGATTGGGCCGTATAGGATTGTGTTAAATTGTGTTGTGAAATTTTCTATAAAAGTTGTTTTGGATATTTTTTTTATACTCATTAATTATATACAATTTGGTAGGTAAGCTGGTTATCTATTTTTTTTCCTCTGTTTCTTTCGATTCATTTCACGACAATTCCGACATATTTGGTAAAATGGCTATTGTATCGTACTAAGAAGAATTTCTTGTAGGCCTATCGTAAAATATTGTTCGGAGATTAACCGTTATTACGGTATGTCTATTGAGTGTAAATTTTTAGTTATTTAACAAAATTTTCATTGGTTTAACATAAATAAGCATAGGATTTTTTCTTTAAAAGCACAAACGTTTGCATAAATTCTAAATTGTCTTTTCACGCATAACATTGAATTTATTAATATAGGCCTAAAAGCGGCAGTAAATTTTATTTTTATTTTGGCGGCCAATGTGAGTTACGGTACACATTTTACTAAATCTCGATATTATAATTTTTTTGAATTACAGAAATTTGTGTAGAAATTCTTTTCATATATTGTTTACGTTTTATAAATTCATTCAATAATCAATTTATTTGTACAAGAAGGCCGATTTTTATTTTTCTTTCCAGTTCAATGACAATGGTAAAAATTTTAGTTCAAATTTAGATTGTATTCTAAAAAGGATGTTTTAATTTGGAATTAGAAATGAAAAATGTCTTTTTTTTAGTTTGAGCGTTTGCATGGAAAATATTACGAAATTATGTTAGGATATAATGCAGTTTCATTCGGTTAGGGATATTTGTATAGAGGTTCGCTTACAAACAAAGCGACCGCTCTCAATTAGGAAATGTTTTAGTTTTGTTTACAGTGGATTGTGTGTAATTTTTTAGTACATATGATCTATTCTTATTTAGTATAACGATAAAAATTTGTATTTTCACTTGGAAACGATAAATTACTGAGATTTCTGTGATTTGAAAACCATACTGAGGTTTCTGTTGAAGGAGAGAGTTGTATCTCAGATGTAATTTGCGAATTGCAAGTTCAATTCTTATGAAATTTGACGTTTCAAGTTGGAATTACTGTATTAAAATAATTTTTGGTAGTAATATTTAAATTTTTTTTACTTTTTAATAACTGTTTAGAAAATTATTATTGTTTAAACCTTCAGTCGGAGTTAACTAGTGCATTTGAAACATTGACTCAAGTGTACACTCGGAAATGGAGCCTCATAGATAGCCAGTAACGTTTTTGTGGCGTCTGTGTGCTCCTCCTCAAAGCAAGAGGGTTCATGATTGTCAGAGAATGGATGACATGAAGTTTCTGGGGTTCATTTTTGTCTTTTGTATTTAGAGGTATTGAGGTGATTTCTGACGATAGTTTGAACAATAATAATTCTTAAATTATACAAACAGTTACTATGTATGGGCGCTTTTATATTTATACTGTACAATTTTGTTTAGCGTTTTATGACTTTTTTTTATCTTCTCTGCTGTGACTGCCATAAGTGACCTTATTGGTAACTAGATTTGATTAAATTTTTGCGAAATTTTTTATATTTTTTTTCCGTGAATTTGGCCAGAGCAAATGTGTAGTTATTTTCGAAGTGAATTGTCGAAAGAATTTGATAAATTAAATATGAAATGATAAGCAGTACAGAAACACGTTTAGAATAAACTTTTTTTTCAAAATTGCAAGACTCAGTTTGGGGTCAACCAAGTTGAATCCGAGTTCCATCAAGTGAGTTTAGTCGACCGGATAGGTGATCGATCACCAATAGAGAGAGAGAAGAGAAACCAGAATGCGCATGGACTTGGCGCAGGATGGTTTCGGAAGAGAAGAGAGGAACCGAATGCGCAGGGACTTGGCGCAGGACAGTTCCGGAAGAGAAGAGAAATTTACGTGTGCAGGGTCTTGGTACACGAAAGTTTCGATCGAAGATGGTCTACTGGTATTTTTCGGGCAGTAGCTGGTCACGTTGCTCGAATGCTTCGCTAAATATGTGTCAACAAAGCGCGCGGTAGACAAGCCACGAGAGCTTGAACGGGCGCCTACGACTGTACTGTCCATACAGACATACAGTAGGTTCGTTGGGAAACGGCCTACGGCGGAGTCATCGTTTGATTGTTGCCAGTGAAGAGTCTTTCAGCTGGACGTAGGAAGAGCAGCGTTCACCGACAAAAGTGGAGATGAGACAAGGCGAGTTTCTTCATCGACTTCTAGAATTGCAAATTCCGTCCAATTCCAGCGCGTGGTCCCGCTTTCAGATATCTCCCCCCCTGATCCTTTTAGAATTGGACGTCTCTTGTTTTTTTTTTTCGCCATTGGAGAGAGAGCGGAACCATTATAGCGTGCTGCCCTGTTGCATATTGATTGATGCAATCCCTTGCATTCTAGCGAAGTGAGCAGGAGAGCTGCGATTGAAAATTGAAATCCGTTGTCAGCGTGCGGAGTGTCATCTAAACAACGTCCAGCAAACAAATGTACTGATTATTATCTAATGAAATTATAAGTGAAAAGGGTCCGATTATTGCCCATATTTGTTGTGTTTTTCGTGAAATAGTATGTGCGCTCTTGGTCAGTATTTTATGTAAACTTTTTCTTATTTTTTTTCTATGTTGCCCTGATAGTAACTGTATAACTATACAAATAATTGTTTCGAATGTAAAGCGATCGTTGATGAGAAATCGCGGGAATAGATTGTGAACTTGGATTTGTGTAGCCACTGTAAGAAAATTTTCTGTTATTTTTTTTGGCATGTATAGATTAGTTACAGGTTGTAATTTAATTATTAGAGTGAAATGTTATTTTATGCAAATGTGAAAATTATAAAGTTTTCGGTTTTATAATATGATACAATATATGTATGGGAATTGTCATTCTATTATTTCTTGTCTATTTCTAAACTTTGAATAAGTGTTAAAGAAAAAAAAAAAAAAAAAAAAAAAAGCAAAATATATAAGTTTGTTGAATAAATTTATTGACATTGTTAAACGATATTAATAAGTTTTCCTAATGGAAAAACTTATTTTCAAGGGGGTGATGCGAGTGTAGTAATGCTTAGTTAAGAATATTAATTTGTTTAATTAAATAAGATAATGTTTAATATAAATTTACTAAAAATTGTGATGATTACGATAAAGCATGGTTGTTAGATTTGAATTGTTTAAAATGGGTAGGGTTGGTAATCCTAAATAGGCCCGGAGAGTGGACTATACCTATAACGGTTTTTCAGTCTTGAGGTAGACGCGATACGCGTAAGATTTAGAGCCATGTGATCTTAAAGTTAAATTGTTTTGCGCCCTCTCCGACCTAAATATATTTAGTAATATTTCATACTCGCATATCCCCTAATTAACTAAACCACTTTCGAAATTAATAAAACGTAATAAGTGTTAAGAGTATTATATACCTTCCCCCCCTTCGTTTGTAACGGTCTTTTAGAGTCAGAACTCGGCGTGGCTACCGGAAACTATTATACGACGGCGAAAATGAGTAACGAGAGTGTACAGTAAATGAATAAAGAGCAATAGAGATATAGTAAAGTAGGAAGAAGCGTAAGTAAATAATGAAGAAAAAGAATAATAAAGCGTTCACTACACACTGCAGAAATTCCAAGCACTTGAAACGCCATCGAAAGCCAATTCTTCTTCATCGACGTCCAGCAGTGACAACGATAACGATGACGAATTCACCGTTCCTAAAAACACACCCAAAAGACAGAAAATTTTTCGTTCCGAAAATGTATCCTCCATGGCAGATCGCCTTAACATCTCTTTGGGACAGAGGACAGCAATGACGGCAGCAGTAACCTCTGCTTGTGGAGTGGATCTAAGCTAGCTGGCCTTATCTAAAAGTTCTGCCAAGCGTGCAGCAGAGATGGTTCGAGATCAAGCATCAAGGCAAATAAAAGAGGATTTTATTGCCCCACCTTTCTTGGTCATCCACTGGGACAGTAAGTTGATAACAGATAAAGCAAGAGGCAAATCGGAAAGACTTGTCGTGCTGGTATCGGGTGCTCCAAATGCCAAAGAGGGCAAGCTGTTCGATGTTCCTGAAATCCAAAATACTAGTGGCGAGTCGCAGGCTACTGAAACTTTTGATATGATCAAAAAGTGGAACTTAGAGCGCCATGTTATTGGGTTTGTTTTTGACACTACAAGCTCCAACTCAGGGCGCCATACTGGAGCCTGTAAGAGACTTGAAGAATATCTATGTAGGAAAGTATTGTGGCTTGCTTGTCAGCATCGCCTATATGAGCGGATACTCAACAGTGTGTTTGTAGAAATATTTGGAGGAAGCACTTCACCAGATTATGAAATTTTCAAAGAGTTCCGGGAGGAAAAGTGGCAAGGCATTGACACAAGCATAAAAGATTTCAGAACACTGAAAATCAAGGACAGAAAGCTAAGGTCTAAATGGCAAGAAGTCTTAGATGCATTAACGGATTTGCTGACTGAGAATGCATTCAAACGTGGTGATTATCGAGAATGCGCTGAGTTGACAATCCAAATTTTAGGTGTACCCGCAAAAGGAGTACGTTGGCTCCGTCCAGGAGCAGCTCATCGTTCACGATGGATGTCTGCAATCCTATATACCTATAAAATGTATGATTTTGGATATCAGGCTGGCTACGATGAGAATATGATGAAAATGCTTGAGCAGATGTCTTTTTACTGCATTGTTCTACGCTAAAGCATGGCTACACTCATACAACGTCGCAGATTCTTCTTTTAATGATTTAAGCTTATATCACGATCTGAAAACCTATGAAAAACATAACAGTGAAGTGGCAGGTGCAGGTCTTAAAGCCCTTGATAGGCAAATGTGGTACTTTGTGGAAGAAGTGATTCCACTCTCCTTATTTTCACACAAGGTCAGAGAAAAAGTCAGAGAAAAAGAATTATGACATGAAAACTGGCCATCCACTCTTCCCTATACTCAGAGAAGGAACCAATCTTTCCGACCTTGCTGGTCCAAAATCATGGCAGTTTCTGAGGCTCTTTAAATCAAATGGGGATTGGTTGAGAAGACCAGTAGAAGAATGGGAGAAACACGAGGACTATATTCGCTTAGCTTCTTACGTGCGAGACATGAAGGTAACAAACGATGCGGCTGAAAGCGGGGTGAAACTTATTGAAGATTATGCTAAGAGCCTCACCATTAATGAACAGCAACGCCATTTCCTCCTTCAACTTGTTGAAAATGAAAGACTGCTTCTTCCAGACATCTACAAGCAGAGCAGTTTGCGAAACAACTTGAAAAAATAAAAGGCGAGTGTTCTATATACTGTTTCATGCATTAAAATATTTTCAGTATTTAATCTGGGTTAATATTATGAATTATTATTAACAATTTCTCCTTTTTCAGGGTCTTCGACGGCAACCGAATTGGCAATAAACTGGCAAGGAGGGTTCAAAGGAATGTTTTTTATATTACTTTTGTATGCTTAAAAAAAAGAGGTTTTGATCATGTCATTGACAATTTTGACTTTTCATTCCGTTTCCGTGAAAGGTTTATTTCAACTTTGACATGTTCAAAATTGTTCCCACCCATCGGAATAAGCCTATTTCTTATGCTTTTCAGATGGGCCCATTGCCGCGAAGCTGATCTGGGATGATGCTTCAGGGCGGCGGTCACACCCACAATGTCTCCTGTATTGCACCAAATTTGTCTAATTTTTATAGATTACCCGAGTTTTCGACCAAACAGTCATAGTAAAAGCTACTGTTTTGGCATGAAAAAGAAAGTATTTCCACTTCTGCATCAATTGACACCAGAATCATTCGAATCGGTTAATAAATAAAGATTTTATGGCCAAATACATATGAAAAATCGGTCTGATGACGTCACAGGCTGGGGTCAAAATTTCAATGCCCCCGATCTGGGGTCAAATATTTTCAGAATGGGTTAAAACTTCATATTCGTCAATAAAGTAGCAGGGATCACCACATGAGAATATTGCACCTCAAAATTTCAAACATTTATTAAAAGTGGCACACTCTACAGTGCTAATTAGCGCACCATAGTCCTTTTCCAAATCATTGGCCTCGATATTACTCCCCAACATGGAGTAGTCTGACTTGGGATTGGCGTAGCCAATGTGCATGACCTTGCATTTACCCAAGTTAAACGGCATTTCTCACTTTTCGGACCACTCTCTTATCCTATGTAGGTCCGCACGCAGTTGCTCGATCGCTTCGGGCGTCCCAACATTGGCACCAAGCATGATGTCATGAACGAATTTGGCCATCCTACTGACTATGCCACCGTCGATATCATTTATGTAAATAATAAACAACAGTGGCCCCAAAACGGAACCCTGAGGAACCCCGCTAGTGACCGAGGCCCAACCCGAACTAGCCCCTTTAATTACAACCCTCTGCCGCCTATTCTTCATCCAATTTCCAATCCAGCTACCTACTTCCCCACCGATACCCAGCGCGCGCACTTTGGCCATTAGCCAGCGGTGAGGTACCTTATCAAAGGCTTTCTGAAAGTCGAGGTAAAGTATATCAATCGCCCTACTCTTATCGTACTCACTCAACATGACGTGGAAAAACTCGAGCAGGTTGGTGAGACACGACCTATGCCGCCTAAACCCATGTTGGGAGTCCCCAAGCAGCTTGTAGGAATCCAAATGGTCAACGATCCTATCCGATATTATCCCCTCTAATAATTTACCTACGACCGAAGTGAGACTAATGGGACGATAGTTCCCTGGACTTTCGTGATCCCCTTTCTTAAAGATAGGGGTCACGTTGGCTTCCCTCCAGTCACCAGGCACCTGGCCCGTCTCCAACGATTTGTTGAAGACTGTAGCCAGGTGGGGAGCCACCTGGTTGTGCACTTCCCGTAAGACTCTGGGGAGGAACTGGTCCGGCCCAGAAGCCTTAAACGCGTTCAGTTTGTCTATTCTATCGGCAACGTCTGTCGCGGTACACCGAACACTATCCAGGCGAGCACCGTCGTGCCTGACGCCTGGCTCAGGGATGACGCGGGTGTCCTCCCTGCTAAACACTCCCGCAAAGTACTCGTTCACCACATTAGCGATGTCCGCGTTGGAGAGAGTAACGAGAGAAAGAGAGTAACAAGAGAAAGAGATTAACGAGAGAGAGTGTTGGGGGGGGGGGGGAGTTGTCATTCACAAAATACATACAGTATTTTCAGATCATTCCATTAGGGTGTGTCAATTTTGGTAAAGTCAACAATTCAAAAACTACTAATGCTCAAATGATGTCATATTATCTAGCAAACTTAGAAATATCTTTTGTTTAAAAAAGCCATTTACCTACTTATATTTGACCATAAAGGTTTGAAATATAACCTAAATATGACTGTAACTTCGTATATCAATGTGCCATTGATATGTGTGATCAACTTTGGATTTTTGATGTGCAGTATGGTTTCTAAGTTTCACATAGTCACAAATGCTGGAGTTTTGATTGTGAATGCATGTGTTTTCCCTCCTTTTTGACAATTTTGATTACTTCTTAATGTAAATATTGTGTAATTCAAATTATTCGAAATGTTGTGTGTGACCCAAACTTTCTGTATATTTTGATATGATAGATATATGAAATTGTCATTACTTTGAATAATTAACTCTTGTACATATAACAACTCAACCTTTTATCTGAGCTTATAGGAAGATATTAAGAATTTCAATGAACTTAATTTTATGTAATCATAATCAGTAGGCCTATCCAAATTTCAATGACATTTCTTTTGTTCACAGGTCCACAGAATGAGTTGGAAAGAAATCAGAACCCGAGGCAAATCAAGTTGTCACCTAAGTCATTTGGTGGGGACTGGGAGGGAACTTTTCCCTGCTGAGCTGCCCACAGCCAGTGATCTGCTGAGGTATGGTTTGTTGAGGATGAGGAGAAAGATGAGTGAGGAAGACGAGAGGAATCACCCAGTTAATGACCTGATTAACAATGGCATTGTTCCGGGGCTACTGGCTCAGTGAAGAAAGGCCAACGCTCTATTCACAGGACCTGTAATCAACAGAGAGGTCAGGATCAGGGCTAAAGTGAAGGCACTGTGGGATGAGGCAGTGAAGGTGTCCATTGGCAATGTGAAGCTAAAGGTCAAAGATCGGTTCATGATGAAACTGGACAAACTGGTGGACATCCTGACCTGTCACTGTGTGATCAAGAGCTGCAGTGAACTTGGGTGCAACCCTGTCTGCAACAGTGAGGTTCACATTGACTGCAGCTGCAGGAGCGAGCAGAAGATACCCGTGCAGGAGCTTGCCTTCATTAAAGGTCAGAGAGAAAAGGTGGGCAGTGTTGGGGTACACTAGATGGGTCTAGCTGATCACCCTGAGACAAGGAGACAGGAAGCAGTGCTGCAGAGACAGGAGCAGAGAAGGAAGGCCGAGGAGAAGAGGAGGAGGAAGGCAGAGGAGTCAGCCAAGAAAGAAGAGTTGAGGGAGGAATCACTGCTGGAGATGGAGTTGGAGGAGACTGGAGATAATACTGGAGGAGGCAGGGAGGAGAGAGGAGGACGAAGACTTCATACCAGAGGCTGCAACATCATCTTCCTTGCCTGTGGCTAAGAAGAAGAAATACAACACTGAAGATATCACCAACATAGCTCTGGCTAGCTTGAGACATCACACTGGGTTGAGAGAGACTGCAGAGATTGCCACTGCTGCCTGGACTGATGCTGGTCTTATCACAGAGTTTGACACAGCACTGGTGATTGACCACAACAAGGTGAGGAGGGCTCAAGAGAGACTGACTAAGGAGCTGGTCAAGAAGTTTGATGAAGAGATTAAGGAAAATGGCATCACCTGTATCTTCTTTGATGGGGAAAGAGATGACACCAAAGTGATGATGGAAGCTGAGGGCAGGTGACAGGCAGTTTCCTGGCCTCATTAAGGAAGAACACTCCACAGTGTGCAATGAACCAGGTGGGAAATATTTTTGGCATTTTGTACCAGAGGAAGCTGCAGAGGAGAGAAGTCATGCTGAGGTCATTGCTGATCATCTGGTGAACTGGCCAAGAGAGAGAGGAGCAGACCAGACCCTTTTGGCCATAGGTGGTGACAGTATTAATGTGAATACTGGCTGGGAGGTAGGAATAATGCATTATGTGGAGGCCAAGCTTAGGAGGAAGTTGGTGTGGATTGTCCGTGACTTGCACACTGGGGAGCTGAGTCTCAGACACCTGGTGACTGCACTGGATGGCAAGACAATGAGCTACAAGTGGTCTGGGTCCCTAGGGAAGATGTTAAAGACTGCCATTGAGCTGGAGATCAACCCAAACTTCACGAGGATCACTGTTGGTCCTCCTCTACGCCATCTCAGCCAGGAGGTAGTCAAGGACCTCAGCACAGACCAATTATATGGCTACAGAATCATCACTACCAGCAGATCGGGAGAGGTACCTCAGAGTCTAGCTCTCCTGGAGATTGGGCCAGTCTGTCACAGTAGGTGGGTCACCACGGCTCTAAGGTTCTGCAGATTGTGGATTTCCAAACATGGGCTGAAGGGTAGGAACCTAAAGAATCTGAGGATAATTGTGGAATTCATAGTGGGAGTCTACATGCCAAACTGGTTCAACATCAAGTTAAATCACAGCTGGGTCGAGGGTCCCAGACATGTACTGTACCAGCTGGAGCTACTCAGAAGTCAGAAGAAGGTGGTGATAAGAATAGTGATGCCTACAGTGAAGAGATCAGCCTGGTATGCACACTGAGGCTGTGCTCCAGGCCATGCTGTGCAGTGAGGTGGAGGAGGAGAGGAGGAAGGCAGTGAAGAGGATACTGGAAATCAGAGGTGAAGGAGATGAGGACACGAAGGTAGGAGACTGCAGTGTCAGACCCAGGAAGACTCCTGACATCAACCCAGATGCCACCAAACCCTCGGAGCTTACCTATTGACTGGAACTCTGGCGTGTCAATCAAAATGTCTTTAATTGTATGTATGTAAAATGTAGTTATACAGGGTGGGGCACGGGAACCAAGTGTTTTTGGAATAATCAGGAAAATGATATTTATTTTTATAAAGAAAATATATTGGTAGAACAACATTCGTAAGAACATAGCATTTCATGTCATAATAATCATGTACCGAAAATTATATCTGCGCATATGATGTCCTTGGCCGTCGACGCATTGTTGAAGGCGTTTACGAAATTGGCCTCCACTCTTCCCAGCAGGTCTCTGTTGATTTGGATGATTTGTTGACGGATCGCTTCCTTCAATGCATCTAATGTACGGGGCTTGTCCTCGTAGACACGTGACTTGAGGTACCCCCATAGAAAGAAGTCACATGTGGACAAGTCAGGGGACCGAGGGGGCCATGCAATGTCACCAAATCTCGAAATGAGATGGTTGGGAAACAGGGGGCGAAGAACATCCATTGACGCTCTGGCGGTGTGTGGCGTGGCCCATCTTGCTGAAACCACAAATGTCGACGAGCAATACGCCTTCTTCGTAACTCAGGGATGAAAAAGGTGTTCACCATCTCAATGTAACGCCCCGATGTTATGGTAACGGTAACCCCATTTTGTTCGAAGAAATAGGGACCGATGACGCCAAACTTTCCCACCGCGCACCAAACTGTAACCTTAGGGCTATGCAGCGGTTTTTCATGGAGTTGTCGCGGATTTTCAGCAGCCCAATACCGACAGTTTTGATTGTTGACGGCCCCATTAAGGTGGAAATGGGCTTCATCACTCATTACCACCATCATGTTTTCATTCTGCTCATAAAGTGCAAGCATTTCCTGTGCAAAATTCAGTCGTTGGGGGCAATCGTTTACATTCAATTCCTGCACCATCGCTAACTTGTATGGGTGAAAATGTAATTCTTCATGCAAAATCCGTCTAACAGTACGATTGCTGATTCCGAGTGCAGCTGAATGTCTCCGAGCAGAGCGGCCTGGGCTTTGCAACATCGCTTGTCTGACCCTTTCAACGTTCTCTGGAGTACGCACAGTGCGTTGCGGCCCCTTCGGTTTTGTTTTCATTATTGAGCCTCCTGTTCGAAGATTGTTAACCCAACGTAAGATTGTGTCACGAGCGGGAACAGAGTCATTTCGATGAATGTTGAATCTGCGGCGAACGCACGCTGAACTGCTGTCACTGACTCGCCACTCCTAACAAAATGATCATACGCGAACATGCGGTGTTCTAACGTCCACTGCTCCATGATGGCACCTGAAAGATAAAGGTGAGTGTTAGTTAAAGTTAAATGCTATGAACCCAGGAATGGAATGCTACCTACCGCACGCCCCTCCCATTCCTAATGGCCGATTACTAGCTATTCAAAAAACACTTGATTCCCGTGCCCCACCCTATATGGCATCCTTGGCAAAGTTGAAGAAACCTATCTATATTTCTAAGTTTTAATATTGAAATACAATCAAAATGTCTTTAATTGTATGTAAACTTCAACTTCAAATATAAGTAGCTAGAAGTGGTCAAATCTGGATTTTAAAGCCATATTTCGATTTAGCACATAAAAATGCATCATTTGGTCACTAGTAGTCTTTGAAAATCTAAAGATTTCACTTTGCTCCCTAAAATTGACACACCCTATCATTCCATGCAAATACAGGGTGGGGTACGGGAATCAAGTGTTTTTTGAATAGCTAGTAATCGGCCATTAGGAATGGGAGGGGCGTGCGGTAGGTAGCATTCCATTCCTGGGTTCATAGCATTTAACTTTAACTAACACTCACCTTTATCTTTCAGGTGCCATCATGGAGCAGTGGACGTTAGAACACCGCATGTTCGCGTATGATCATTTTGTTAGGAGTGGCGAGTCAGTGACAGCAGTTCAGCGTGCGTTTCGCCGCAGATTCAACATTCATCGAAATGACTCTGTTCCCGCTCGTGACACAATCTTACGTTGGGTTAACAATCTTCGAACAGGAGGCTCAATAATGAAAACAAAACCGAAGGGGCCGCAACGCACTGTGCGTACTCCAGAGAACGTTGAAAGGGTCAGACAAGCGATGTTGCAAAGCCCAGGCCGCTCTGCTCGGAGACATTCAGCTGCATCGGAATCAGCAATCGTACTGTTAGACGGATTTTGCATGAAGAATTACATTTTCACCCATACAAGTTAGCGATGGTGCAGGAATTGAATGTAAACGATTGCCCCCAACGACTGAATTTTGCACAGGAAATGCTTGCACTTTATGAGCAGAATGAAAACATGATGGTGGTAATGAGTGATGAAGCCCATTTCCACCTTAATGGGGCCGTCAACAATCAAAACTGTCGGTATTGGGCTGCTGAAAATCCGCGACAACTCCATGAAAAACCGCTGCATAGCCCTAAGGTTACAGTTTGGTGCGCGGTGGGAAAGTTTGGCGTCATCGGTCCCTATTTCTTCGAACAAAATGGGGTTACCGTTACCATAACATCGGGCGTTACATTGAGATGGTGAACACCTTTTTCATCCCTGAGTTACGAAGAAGGCGTATTGCTCGTCGACATTTGTGGTTTCAGCAAGATGGGGCCACGCCACACACCGCCAGAGCGTCAATGGATGTTCTTCGCCCCCTGTTTCCCAACCATCTCATTTCGAGATTTGGTGACATTGCATGGCCCCCTCGGTCCCCTGACTTGTCCACATGTGACTTCTTTCTATGGGGTACCTCAAGTCACGTGTCTACGAGGACAAGCCCCGTACATTAGATGCATTGAAGGAAGCGATCCGTCAACAAATCATCCAAATCAACAGAGACCTGCTGGGAAGAGTGGAGGCCAATTTTCGTAAACGCCTTCAACAATGCGTCGACGGCCAAGGACATCATATGCCAGATATAATTTTCGGTACATGATTATTATGACATGAAATGCTATGTTCTTACGAATGTTGTTCTACCAATATATTTTCTTTACAAAAATAAATATCATTTTCCTGATTATTCCAAAAACACTTGGTTCCCGTGCCCCACCCGTTATCAGGCATCAGTTGATCCAACGCTGGTATTTGTATGTCAAATACCAACGGATTTTTGCTATCTGGATCATATCGTGATGACTCAAAAGACGAAGATAGCGCAGCTTCGATTATTTTGTCTATCAGTTAAATTTCAAATGGACAAACAGAATCAGATTTATAGAATTTAAACAAGTATTATTGGTCTTGAAATTTCAATCAAATATGGAGTCAATAAACTTTTAAGCAACATGATAAAATACTGTATATAGTCACAGTCAAGTCTTATTTATTGTTATGACTTTGGTTTTCTGAGTCTGTTAACAGTTCGTTTATTATACACACACACACACACACACATTTTAAAAATTTTAGGCATACATAAGCAAATCGTTTAAAATATATTAGAAATTATTTATCATAATAGAATTGGATTCATATGTGAATATGCGGTAATAATGATATTGAATTTCTATCGAATATTTGGAATCAATGAACCTTGGCTGACAATTGAGCTAAATCATATTTATTGGTTTGACTTTGGTCTTCAGAGTCTGTTAACAATTCTTTTATTATGTATACAAATTAAACGCGTATAGACATAATGTAAATGGCCACATTTAAAATATAATGATTTAACAAAATGTTTCAATCAGATATTTGATTGGCTGCGTAATAATAATCCAGTTTTTCTATCATCCCAATAAAATTTTCCAGCAATTTAAAAAAATTTTCTGTGTTCCGTTTTGGAGAAAAGTTCACCTTGAAACAATTTCTTAAAAGCATAAGAAATTATTAAGTAATGATTGGGGATTCTTTCCGAAAAATTTTACACATCAAAACGAAAATATCCAAAACCAGATTATAACTAATAATTATTTAAAATTGTTGGAAATTGTTTCTAGGCAAACTTTTTACCAAAACTGTACATGAATACAGTGACCAGAAGTAGTTATAAACCAAATTTAATAAAAATGAACTGTTTCTATGGGTTGTAAGCTCGAAGTAAATCTCGCTGTATCGTTAATTTGGTTTCAATGTATCTTCGTGTTTAGGTGTATCTATTTGTATTTGAGAGCATATAACAAAACTCAAAACATCTATTATTGTATTTATACCAATAAGGAGTAGAGTAAAAAATTGGTCGCTTGTTCCATTTGAGAAGTTAAATCTTCTCGTTTTGTAGTGAAAATGAACTACTACATGGCGGGTAACGACATCTGATCGACTTGATATAAAATTAACAAGTTATTGTGAGCTAAATTAAGCTAGGTTACGTTAAGTTAAATCAAGTTAGTGTTTTAGTGTGTCGATGTTATGTTTTGTCGATCCGAGGGGTATAGATCCTTTCACGGAACTATTGTTTCTACTTAACTGAAACTGATCACTCGCTTCTCTAAATAGAAATTGACTTTAATTCGAAAAAAAAGGGCGAGTTAATATTAACTTCAGAATGTTAAGCACTTCATTCAAAATATACAGTTTTTTTTTTAAACTATAAACGAAGTTACTAAAAGTTGACTATAATTATTATAGTTATAAATTCAAAAGCAAAACTTTTTAATCCTAAAATGTTCAGACATTCAATGAGGCATATACGTAATGCGAATACAAATTACTCCAAATTGAGGGTAAAACACGAAAGAAATATTTACTGGATTTTGGAGTGTCCATTTTGTTCATTGGCCGAAGATCGAAGTGAACTGTTTTTAGCACTGTCGACATTATGCTAATTCGACATTATGCCAATTCGACCTTATGCAGGCTCCTGTATTTAAGATTTAAATGAGTATAAAAATTGTTTATTAGGTCAACTGAAAACCAATATATATATATATACACACCTTTGGTTACCTTCCGCCCGAATTGTTCATTCTGACAAAGGTCAAGCTTTTCACTCCACCTTAGACCTACAGTTTAACGTGGAATCCGAACCACGCCCCATCAGCAGCCCAGCGTCTTAACCACTAGGCCACCTAGGGTACCCATTTGTCTACCAACCACTTTCTTTATTGTGTGAAAGGATGAACAGCTGGGTTTTGCTGCGCGCCGGCTGCCGTCGGGTCTCGAACCTGTGGCCGATGGATTCGTAGTCAGCGACGCTAACCAATACACCACCGAGGCGCATATACAGTATATATAATATGAAATATTTATTATTTTTTTCAAATTTATCTTCAAAGTAACGTAACAAATGTTCAACTTAAAATTAACAATTTTTATGAACTACAATTGGAATTATGGCAAATTATAACAAATAATTATTTTAAAGATGATTTACCAATTCATGGTCTGTAAAAAAAGTTTTTTTTTACATTCCGTCAATCATTTTGTCTTGGATATTCAGAATTTTTAAAATAATCCTGTTGGAAGTATTTAATTAAACAAAAACTTGTCTTAATTCGGACGAAGTTGAGTTAACACTGGTTCTTTTAAATTGGTATAAACACAGACTGAGATTTAAATAAACAAACAAACATATAAATCCTAAGTTAGGTAATGTAATTACAACAATCGCAGGATCAAGAATAAACTTCACAATGTCAAATAATCTATAAACTCTTCTGAAGCTAAACGAGCACACCTCCTTTTTGATTCCACCAAGTTGGTTGGTTTTGAATGCTGATAATTTAGTGGGTTGGTTTTTTACAATAAGTAGGTGTAGGTAATTAATTCTAATAATATATGTATGTAGTATATTTCAGATTTTGAGTGAAAATGACTAACCTAACCTAACTTAGCGTAATCTAACCGGGCACAATGTAAACTAACCGAACTGAACCTAATAATTTAAACTAACTTAACATCAATAAGATAGTTATTCGACCTTATGAAGGTTTCGAAATTTTGCACTCTTTAGGCAATTCGACCTTAAGTACGATTTCATGCAGTTTGATTTTGTTCCGCTTTAAGATAAATACTTTAATTTGCAAAAGTAATTTTAACTGTAATTACTGCAGGTTTTTAAGACTTTTGTAATTTGTAGTTAGTTTTTTTAAAGGGACGCTTTTATTTTTAGCCAAATTTGTTGCATACATGGAGACAAGTGATGCAACCCGATCGGAATATTAGGACGGTCCAGACCAGATGCGGACTAGTCCAGAATCCATTTATGTTTATTTCATATAGTTAAGTCACAAATTGTACCAGAAAAGTGTTATTTTAGCGTTAGTCGTATTATATATTAAAGCAAGCAAGCAAGCAAGCAAGCAAGCAAGCAAGTATTTTAGCTTAAATTAAAAATTGCAAAAATTGAAAAATAGTGCTCTCGACCGGTCAATGGCATCACTAACGGGAACTTAAGATATATTCAATTACAAACACGGTTATCAATTACAAACACGATTATGTAGACCAGCCATGAGTAGATCCTAGGATCTTTGTTGGTCTGAAACACACTATAACATTATAACATTTTCAGTATAACTTGCTTTAGAGTAAAATATATTAAATTGAAAAGGTACCATTGTAATTAATACAAAATCTAAAAACTTCAAACTTGTAAAAAACTACAAAATTGTTAAAGAAGTGAAGATAAACTATTTGTAATTAAAATAAATTTGTTGGAAATAATACAAAATTAATTCTTTTTTATTTATCCATTTTGAATTTCCATTTTTAAATGGAAGTTTTGGGGTCGGACTTTTGTGGTGAGTATTTTCAAAGCTTTATTAATTAAAATAATATAAGTGTAATGTTTGGGTTCTGTCTGTAAACCCGTCTTTGAAGGCCTTCTGGTTGATAATTGTTATGACGACGAGGCTGGAGGATGGAACAAACCTCTCTTTATTATTCACTATTACAGTGTTGTGTTACGAGCAATGTTTTGGGGTACGTGGGTAGTGGGTACGTCAGATCAGTGAGGTTAATCTCTGTGAGATTCCACGAGGTAGACCAATATTCGCTCAATTTACATTCAAAATCAGTAAGTGAACATATGAAACTCGTGTTCACAAAACACACTGCTTTTATAATACAGGATGTTCGAAAAGAAACGCAACCTATCGGAGAATGCATATATCATTATAACCTAACCTTTTTTTTTTTTTTTTAGGTTGTTTCTTTTTGAACATCCTGTATATTTACTTAAAACTGCTGAAGTTAATTTTAGCGCATGAAAAGTTTGTGTATTATATTTTGTAAAATGCAGACAATATATTTTCACAAGAAAATAATTAGGCGTAAGTGTGTTCCTATTCTTTGTTGTGCGTTAATTAAGAGGATGTTACAATGGAGGAATATCCTAATGGGAAATATTTTTTTTTACACCATAAATTGATGTTATATTTATAATTAGTGAATAATTATAATTCACTGAATATTTACTTTAACTTTACAAATTCTGATAATGTGGTGTCCAAAGGTGTGGTGACAAAGGTGTAGTCAAAATTAAATTTTAAAGTCTTTCTGACAGAAGTGGTATATATAATATGTATATATATATATATATATATATATATATATATATATATATATATATATATATATAAATAATTTTCTATAAATCGAATTTTTTATAGTTGATACCTTATGCCTTGGACTTGTAACAACCACAACTAAATAGTTAGAATAGTATACTCTGTTATTTTAAAGTATTTTATTTATAATTTCATGTAGGTTTTTGGTTCCTTAAAAGGGGGTTATTAAAACATAAAAAACAACGTTGTATCTCAATGTTAAAATAACAGAGCCAATCATGGGGGTGGGTAAAGGAAGAAGTCTACCGCACCAAACCGAGGACATTGGAAGAACTGGAGGACCGAATTCGGGAAGTCATGTCCTCCATCCCGCCGGAGTTCCTGCTAAAGTCAGTGGACGCCATTCCTGGGCGGCTCCAGAAGCTGGTGGAAAGAGTTGGAGCCCACATTGAATTTTAGAGAAAACCTACCATGTATGCCTACCTTTTCATATTATTTCTTCTGAAATAAATGGATAATATACGTATTTTTTTACCAATCCAAAATAGGGAGCTACTTTCCGCCCACCCTGTATATATATATTATATATATATATATATACACACACACCACACACACACACACAACTCCAAAACAAAAATAGAATACGGTCTGAAATGCGCTGATGACCTTGATAATACTTCAAGTTATCCGCCTTTATGAGGAATATAGAGTATTTGTGACGTCATTATGATAAAAAGACGCCCCTCGGTGCCATTTTAAAAAAATACAGGAAAAACCAAATTGCATAGTGAAAAGTTAATGTATAAGCGACATACCAAAATATTAGAATATCTTGTCAGGTGTGACAAAAATAAAACAAATTATGTTCATTGAGTAAATTGCCAATATATTAAACCTTTATCAAAAACTTTTTAACTCTACGTCTTAGCATTTTCCTTAGAAAGGAGTCGACTATACACACCAATCGATCAGGGAAGTACTTCAGTGGGGGATGTTAGGTAGGAGACAGGGGTGTTGGAACTCCCGTTTCTCCTGTCACTGACCTCCTCAGCTGATCTTTTTCTGTCTCATCTACTCTGTGAGCAGTCCAGTATGCTCTCAAATACACACTTCTCCCTCTATTTGTTACTACACTACATGCATCTTACACACTACACATTCTTTTCAAAATGTACATGGAAAAAAAAAGAAAAATGGCATCATTGAGCCTTAGAGATCTTGTTTTTGTCTCTACTTCTGCGGAGGGATAACTTTAGCGGGCGCTCGCCCTTAGCCCTCTTCCCCCTCCTTATATTAAAAAAAAATATTAGTTCGTCCACCCTTAGCCCTGATTACGGCCTCCAATCGACGTGGCATCGAGTCGATAAGCCTCTTGCATTTTTCTGCAGTTATTGATGGCCAGGTTGTCATCAAACACCTTTTCAGTTCACCAAGTGTTCCTGGTTTACGCTTTTGAACCTTCTGCTTAGCAATGTTTCAAAGATTTTTTATCGGATTAAGATCAAGAAAATGAGCTGTTCATGGTAGTACTTCAATTTCATGAGCGTCAAAACCATGCAGATGTTGCACGAGCCGCATGAGATGGAGCCAAGTCGTGTTGAAAAATAAATGGTTCGTTTCCATACAGCTGTTCTGCAGACTCCAGCAAGAAGTATTCTAAGATTTCTTGATAAACGTGACTATTGACAGTTCTATTTAAAATTGCAAGTGACCCCACACCATTTGCACTCGTGCAACCCCACACTAACACACACGTCGTAAATCTGACCGATAGCTTCAGGCAGCTTTCATGATACATTTCAGACTTTCTTCGCCAAACTAGCGGACCCCTGTCACCAAATGACACGCAAAATTTTGATTCGTCTGAAAAAAAAACCTTTTTGCCACTTGTTTGCAGTCCATGCAATTCTTTCTTTGTACGAGGATAGTCGGGTTCTTTTGTTTCATATTTAACATCGGCTTAATTTTCGGTTTTCAGGACCGAAACCCCATTTCATAAAGACGGCGTTCAATGCAAATAGTGTGGGGTCACTTGCATTTGTAAATAGAATTGGTAATAGTCACGTTTATCGAGAAATCTTAGCATATTTCATGCTAGAGTCTGCAGAACAGCTGTATGGAGACGAACCATTTATTTTTCAACATAACTTGGCTCCGGCTCATGCGGCTCGTGCAACATCTGCGTGGTTTGATGCTCATGAAATTGAAGTACCACCATGGCCAGCTAATTCTCCCGATCTTAATCCGACAGAAAATCTTTGGAATATTGCTAAGCAGGCATAAAAGCGTAAATCAGGAACACTTAGTGAACTGAAAAGGTGTTTGATGACAACCTGGCAATCAATAACTACAAAAGAATGCAAGAGGCTTGTCGACTCGATGCCACATCGATTGGAGGCTGTAATCAGGACTAAGGGTGGACGAACTGAACACGAAGGCGCAAAATGAAAGTCTTTGATAAAGATTTAATATACTGGCAGTACTCAATAAACATAATGAATTTATTCTACTTTTGTAACACCTGACAACATATTCTAATATTTTGGTATGTTGCTATGTATTAACTTTTCACTATTTAATCAGGTTTTTGCTATATTTAATTTTTTTTTCCAAAACTGGCACACACAGGTGTCCTTTTATCATAATGATGTCACAGATACTCGATATTCCTCATAAAGGTGTATAACCTAAAGGTATTGTTGGTTTACGTCGTCGTCGTTGGCCTAGGCAAGCTACGGCTTGGGACCGTAGCGCATCTATCCGGTATAGGTTAACCTGGATGATGTAGCCATAAGCACTGCCGCTAGTTAAGTGCCAACCAGTGATTATCTCACTAGCCGTATTGAGTCCGTTAGGCGAAACTACGACAGTACCAAAGGTGGAAAATATAACCATTGGTTTTCTATTATTTATTTGCAAAATGGACATGGCATTAGATTAAAATAAATATTTGAATATAAATGATTAACTGACAATTGTGATATATAATTAATTATGTTTACATACAATAAAATAATATAGTAACATAAAATTAGTATTAATGTGGTTCACAATTGAATTATAATGGGGTAACTAATTTAAAATGAATTTATACTATTCCGAAATTCAAGACGGTAAAATTAACATTTAACTTGAAACTAAAATAAGAGTATTCACTACACACTCCCCCACCAGAGAGGAAGTTCAAAGAGTTCCGAACGACACAGATTTCCGCTGAACCTTTTGGTAGCTACTTGTACCTCACTTAAGGTTGATTCCAAAAACGCAGGCTTAAGACGATCGATAGAAACCTTGTCGACCTTGGAACCGCGCTGGATGAGGAATGATTTGCGCGTACGTCGGAGAACTTCATAGGGTCCGTCATATGGACATTGGAGAGGCCGTTTTGGGACAGGTACACGAACGAAAACGTGGGTGCAAGACTGGAGGGCTGGGGAAATAAAGATGTTCTGTTGGCTAGTCAATCGAGGGGGAACAGGCTGAAGGGACTGCATGTGAGAGGAAAGTGTTTGAGCGAATTCCGTAGGATCGCATGACTTATCCCCTGCAGTGAAGTAGCCACCTGGTAGCCGCAGTGTTGTTCCATAGACTAGTTCAGCCGCTGTAGTCTTCAGATCACTCTTAAATGCAGAGCGAATACCAAGCAACACGAGTGGAAGCTTATCCATCCAATGGGAGTCTTCGTGACACATAAGGGATGACTTCAGCTGGCGATGGAAACGTTCGACGAGGCCGTTAGCTTGCGGATGATACGCACAGGTATGCGCATGTACTGTACCCAACAAGCTGGTAAACTTCTTCCAAAGCGAAGACTCAAATTGGCGACCTTGGTCAGTGATGACTTTTGTCGGCAATCCAAATCTTGATACCCATCCATGAAGAAAGGCTCTTGCAACAGTGTCCGCTTGGATATCAGGAAGTGGGATGGCTTCAGGCCATCTGGAAAAGCGGTCGAGACAGGTGAGCAGATAACGTTGGCCTTGAATCACTGGAAGAGGGCCAACAATGTCTACATGAATTACCTCAAATCGCTGGGATGGGGGCGGAAATGCGTCAAAGGGGGACCTGGTGTGCCTTTGGACTTTGGCACGCTGGCAGGCAAGGCACGTTTTGGTCCAATGTTTGACATCCTTCCGCATCGAGGGCCAAACAAAGCGAGAGGTAACCAGGTGTTGCGAAGCACGGATACCAGGATGGGAGGGCTTATGAAGATCCATGAAGACTGCTTTTCTGTGACATGGAGGGACATAAGGGCGAATAGCAGCTGTTGATACGTCGCAATAGAGGGGCACAGACAATCCTGGCATACTCATTTTCTTGAGGGAAAGTGAGTGAGTGGAGTCTTCTCTGAGCAGGTCTTGTAGTTCCGTATCCTTATCTTGATCCTGTGCAATAGCATTCCACAGTGTAGAGCTGAGGGTAACAGAAGTAATCTCTATTCTTGAAAGTGCATCCGCTGGAGTGTTCAAGACACCTTTGATGTGGCGGATATCTGTGGTAAATTGCGAGATATAATCGAGTTGCCTGATGACTCTGGGAGAGTGGTTACAGCTGTTTTTATTGAAGACAGTGACCAAAGGTTTGTGGTCGGTAAAAACACAAAACTCTCGGCCTTCAAGGAAATGTTGAAAATGCTTCACGTTTAAGTAAATAGCAAGAAGTTCACGTCCGAAAGCACTATAACGCGTTTGGGCTGGCTGCAGCTTTTTCGAGTAAAACGCGATGGGTGCTTGTTGACCGTTAATGGTTTGTTCCAACACTCCACCGATCGCAACATCTGATGCATCGACCGTCAGAGTTAGGGGGGCATCACTGATAGGAAATGACAAAGACAATGCACTATTGATAGCATTTTTGGCATTGTCGAACGCCTGTAAGCTATCGCTACACCATACCAATTTCGTTACCTTGCGTTTGTGTGATATCATAGCGTGTAGAGGAGCAAGAACACTGGCACAGTTTTTAATGAACTTGTGGTAATAATTTACCAAACCTAGAAACCGACGTAACTCACGCTGATTATTTGGCATAGGGTAATTTTTTATCACTTCACACTTGTCCTGAAGGGGGGTAATTCCGTGCTGCGAAATCGTGTGACCAAGAAATTCCAAGGTTGGCTGTGCAAACACACACTTAGATGCATTAATAGTAACACCGTATTGTTCTAAGCGTTGAAAGAGGAGTGAAAGATGTTCCTTATGTTCCTCTTCCGTTGAGCTGGCCACAAGCAAATCATCGATGTAGGCATAAACAAAGTCTAAGCCTCTGGTGACCTCATCTATAAACCTCTGAAAGGTTTGCGCAGCATTCCGTAGCCCGAACGGCATCTTCAAAAATTCGAATAACCCAAATGGTGTACAAACTGCAGTCTTGGGAATATCCGAAGGCTCTACGGGAATGTGGTGGAAAGCCTTAACGAGATCTATTTTACTGAAGATAGATTTGCCGTGGAGAAGAGAAGTAAAGTCTTGGACATTTGGTACCGGATATCGGTCCGGGATGGTTGTCGAATTCAAAAACCGGTAATCCCCACATGGTCTCCAGTCTCCTGACTTCTTCTGGACCAGGTGTAGGGGAGAGGACCAACTGCTTTTGGAAGGTCTTATTATCCCAAGATCTATCATAAGCTGGAATTCCGATTTGGCAGCTTTCAGTTTGTCCGGGGCAAGACGTCTGGGTTTTGCAAACACAGGGGGACCTTTTGTTGTAATGTGATGGGTAATGGTGTGCTTAATGGTATCACCCATCTGCATCGGTTGAAGAATTCCTGGATATCGCTGGAAAAGGCACTGGTACATGGAATTAGGGGGAACGAGGGAAAGTGCAGAGTTCGAGGCGTCCGGAAGGGCAACCTGTTTGGCAAGAACAGAAAGCAGTGTGGCCTGGTCGCATAAGCGTCGCTTGTCAAGATCCACCAGGAGTTTGAAATGCTGGAGGAAGTCAGCGCCGATTATGGGATGCTGCACTTGAGCACAGATGAAAATCCACTTGAAGGATCGGTGAAGGCCCAAGTTTAGTTCACGCGACTGAGTACCGTACGTGGGTATGCGTGAACCGTTAGCAGCGTATAGAGGCGGAGATTCCGAGTGCTTATGACCAGATTTTTGAGGGAATACACTGACTGACGCTCCGGTATCGACCAAGAAATTGATACCAGAGTTCCTGTCCTTTATGAATAACAGGTTGGCAGTGCGAGTACTAGACGCCATTAGGACTCGCTGCTGGGGTTTTCCGACGAAAAATTGCAAGGGGAGATGCACTTCCTAGCCTTCTTTCCAAATTTCGAGTGGTAGAAGCAGATCTTCCCGGAACTCGAACGATGCCTCTTCGTAAATCTTGACCGAGAATGGCTTCTTTGCCGTTGATTTTGTAGCAGAGAACAAACGTGGTTGAGTTGTTGACGTAACTCTTTCACTTTCAACTCCAGTTCCGATTGTGTGTTCACGTTGTTGACCGGAGCTGTGTCAATCTCCACTACTTTGTCGGCAGTTTCTGCTAGTTTATCAACTGGAGTAGCAGGATCCATAGTGGCCAAGACACGCTGAGCTGATGGAGGAAGTTTCTGCAAGAACAACTGTCTAAAGATGTCCTTATCGAAGGTTTGTGCGCGTTCGCCTAGAGCGCACTGCATAGCCCTCAGCATTTGAGTGGGCTTACGGTCTCCAAGTTCTTCTTTTGAGATTAACTGATGTAGTTTCTCACGCTCGGAGACAGTGGTGCGGCGCAGGATGGCAGACTTCAGATCGTTGTACGGGTCCTCACTCGTGGAAGGAGATACGATGACGTCACGGACTTCAGAGATGATGCTCGCTGGTAGAGAGGACAAAACATGATCGTATTTTGTCCTGCTGCTAGCGGTGATCCTTCCCAAGTTGAATTGTGATTCCACTTGGTGGAACCAAATAAATGGATCACCCGGCCAGAAGACGGGGAGCTTTACGCTCAAGTGGGAGATGGCACCAGCGTCGTCAGGCATCTTCTCCTATGCTTGCTGACGTACAAGCAAGACGACAAGTTCCCAACGAAGGAGTGGAGGTTGAGACGAGCGCAGGCACAGAGCGCACGGGCAGGGGTGAGGGGCAGAGGGCACGAGCGACATTACAGTCTGGTCCTAGTCGCTCGGGTGAAGGGGGTGGTGGGCACGAACGACGTTACAGTCTAGTCCTAGTCGTTCGGGTGAAGGGGGTGATGGGCACGAACGACATTACAGTCTAGTCCTAGTCGTTCGGGTAGAAGGGGTAATCCAGCTCCGGGGTCATCAATTGTTGGTTTACGTCGTCGTCGTTGGCCTAGGCAAGCTACGGCTTGGGACCGTAGCGCATCTATCCGGTATAGGTTAACCTGGATGATGTAGCCATAAGCACTGCCGCTAGTTAAGTGCCAACCAGTGATTATCTCACTAGCCGTATTGAGTCCGTTAGGCGAAACTACGACAGTACCAAAGGTGGAAAATATAACCATTGGTTTTCTATTATTTATTTGCAAAATGGACATGGCATTAGATTAAAATAAATATTTGAATATAAATGATTAACTGACAATTGTGATATATAATTAATTATGTTTACATACAATAAAATAATATAGTAACATAAAATTAGTATTAATGTGGTTCACAATTGAATTATAATGGGGTAACTAATTTAAAATGAATTTATACTATTCCGAAATTCAAGACGGTAAAATTAACATTTAACTTGAAACTAAAATAAGAGTATTCACTACAGTATCAAAGTCAAGAGTGTAGTTGACACGGTATTCTATTTTTTGTGGTCGAGTGATATATATATTATATATATATACTGTATATTTTTTTTGTGTGGATATACTGTATGTCCAAAAGGTTTATATATAGGCCTCTATAATCGTGTATATATATATATATATACACATATATACTGTATATCAGTGGCGTGCAGTCAGGGTAAGCGGGGCATGCGCCGTCTACTCAGTTAAAGGTCAAATTACAAAGTCAGTATATTACTACAGTAATCGAAAACTAATATAAAGTTATGATGCTTGTAATAAATATATATATAATATATATATATATATATATATATATATGTATATGTATATATATATTATTTATTTGCAGCTACGCGCTTACCCTGTGGACACACCCACCACACGCCACTGATATATATGTATATATATATATATATTATTATAGTTTCTCTTGTTACCAAAAATGAAAATGTTTACACGTACAAACAGCAACTAAGTGACTATATGATCATGTACTTGATCGGATGGAATCAAGGGCTTTTCGTCTCATCAGTTCCACATCTTTTACTGACTCTTCAAACCCTTTCTCTTCGCCGCATTGTTGCCTCATTCTCTCTTTACTATTGCTATTATAACGGATGCTGCGCTTCTGAACTCTAACTGCGTGCTTCCTCCTTTAAGGAGAGCATGCAGCACCAGACTTCCGACACATTCTCATCCCTTTTCTGTCCAATTCTCTAATTGTTAATTGGAATTCTGTCTTTCATCCGCTCAACCAGTCAACTCTGGAACAACCTTCCTCACTCCATCTTTCCCCTTCTTCATGACTTTCAAGCTTCCAAACAGTGTTCTGGCATCTCGAAATCTTTGGGCCTTGATTTCGGCTCTTCTCCTTCTATGACTGACCCTCGGGGGGGGGGGGGGGTTCCCGGGCGTTCGTCCTTGACCCGTCCTGCATAAAAAATAATAACACTGTGACATTGTCATCCGCAGTCCGAATATAAAAATGTCTGAAATGAGAATCCCAAATCATGAGAGAGTTTCCAGATTTGGTAAATGGTAAAAAGAGGCTTATAACGCAATTGTAAGCATTCCGAAGCGTATTTTCTGCGAAATAACCCAATTTTGTGAAATAATTTCTGTGAAATATTCCAACTTAAAATCCAAGCTTTTGTGCTTAAAGAAAAAAGCAGATTCACCCTGTTAACACGCTTAATCACTCCAAAGAATTTACCACATGGTATGAAAATTTTCACGGTAGAGGGCGTTTTATGACTATGCCAGAACGACCAATTGTTAGGTTAGAGTTAACTGTTCATTTACTGAACCATAACTTGGGTTCGAACTGTAATAATGGAAACAGAGTATTAAAACTTAATATTAATGCATTTATATATAAACTGTGCGATATTATCATAAAAGTTCTCGTGGTTTTGAATTATTGTAGTTCCGCAGGGAGGTCTTAAGGCTGAATAAAATCGTCTGGCGTTAACTAGAATACGATCAAGAGTGTGAACACTATGCAAGCAAGGGTTAAAATATACATACTTTACACTACCCGCTGCACTTTCCCCAGCAAAATCCCCGAAACACAACCTGGGAGGGACGGGTGTACTAAATTCTTCCCCGTTTCTCCCTTAATGTGTATACTAAACTTAGTGCAGATTACCCTGGCCGTTTAGGGGTCCCCTCCCATTTCATCCTCCACAGGAGGGGTAATGGGAGGGGCGGGCGTGTTACTAAAACCTTCCCTGGTTGTTCTTAATGTGTATACTAAATGTGGTGCACGCGATAGTATCAGGACAATATCTCCCATCCCCCGCAGACAATATACCTCGTGGACAGAATCACCCAAGACGATGTTCCCCCGCGGACAATATCCCTTATACTGTATGTTCTTGTGTGTGTATATATATTACAGGGAATCTGTGTAACTAGAGATTTCATGAAATCCCTAAAATGTTCAGGGATTTCATGCAAGGTTAAGTCGTGATATTTTCATTGAACCTACAGGAAAATTATTGAATGCCCAGTTAGGTCAACTGTTACGCCCTTGATGATTGGTTAGGTTAAGTCGTGATATTTTCGTTAAAACTAACGAAAATATCACGACTTAACCTTACACGAAATCCCTCATATTAGGAGGAGACTGTAGACACCAATCAACCAGGGAAGTACTTCGGGGGAGGAGGACGATAGGCAGGACACAGGGAGTGCTGGAACTCCCGTTTCTCCAGTCGCTCTCCTCTTTAGCTAATCTTTTTCCGTGTCTCATACCCTGTGAGCTGTCCAGCATGCTCTCAAACACGCACTTCTTCCTCTACTCCTCACTACACATACATGCATTTTACACACTACACAATTTTTTCAAATTTATAAGAAAAGTAGCATCGTGAGCCTAGGAAACCCTGATTTTGGCTCTTTCTCTCTTCTAAAAGGGGCATTTTTGCGGGCACCCACCCTTGACCCCTCCTTTTACATAAAAAAAAATCTTATTTCCCACAGGATAACTTTCCTAACCATAAGTCAGATTTCCACCGAATCATATGAAGGAGGAAAGAACAATTTAAGCAAGAAGCTTTCACAGTCCTTTAATCTCTAAATGCTGAAAAGAATATTTACTTCGGAACAAAGATGCAATAAAACAATCATTCGGAGTATCAAATAGATTGGTCCACAGCCATTCTGGGTTTCTAAGATAATTTCAAATACATGCCACCGCAACCACTGGTTTTCCGGCGGAAGGAAATGACCAAGAGAAGAGCCTACATCATGACGAAGAACAACTCTGGTATAGCTCATTCCTGGGAGGTGTAACATTCCTTCCAAACAGGTCCGGCGCCAGCCTATTTGGCGCCCTTAGCAGGACTGCAGCTGGCGCCCCCACCCGCCTCCCACTTCACGATTGGGTTTGCCCACAAAGTAATCAAGGTACCATATTGAAGAAACTATTTGCCTTACACTGATCTATTTTAATTTGCTAATACATACATTTATTATAAAATTATAAAATCATTTCACAGTTCAAGAAAGTGTCATGACCAATCAAAACAGCGAGTTATTCGCTTATTGACGACTCCCGGAACTCATATTAAGCCGTAAATAAGCCGAGTCGCTTATTGACGACTCCCGTCTGTGCGCGCAACATTTTTAAATCGCTTATTTACGACTCCCGTCCCTAAAGGGTTAAAGGTCGTGATAGTGAAAGTTCTATAATGACCCAATAAGATGAATAAGTTAATTATGTAAATATCAGTCAAGCTAAACTCGTGTACATACGTCGTACAACCTTTCATCATTTGTCTATGCTTCTCATTCCTTCATTATTTTTTTCATGTTGTTCTTACATAATACTATCAGACGTGCACAGGGCGGGAGGCGCTGGCGCCCCCCAGATCTTTGGCGCCCTTAGCATTTACTAACCTCGCCTAATGGAAGCGGCGGCCCTGCTTCCAAAGCACTTCGTCATAACCAAGCCAGTCATCACTCAGCTTTGCGACAAGCAATATCTATCCGTTTGGCCTCAGCCGAGTACGCCTGTCATTGTATAATTATTTCATTTATCTTTCATTTATTTCTGTGCATTGTCCTTTGTTGTAAACATTTAATTTCTGCATATGAAGCTTTAGTAACTGAATGCTGATTTCTAATCAAATGCATTTTGTGCTATATACTGTATTTTGCTAATTTACAAGATGTAGCAATTTATGTTTAAGTACAAATAAGAAAAGAAAAAAATCCTTCTCTTTCGTTATTGGTATGAAAGTACTTGGTGACCTCTTTACAATTAATTAGTTCATTAAAATTACCTACCTGTGCAGCCTATAAAATTAGTTTAAACTAGTCTCAACAAACTGGTAATTATAAAGTAGGCTGATTAAAGTGGTAACTATAAAATCGTTGTATATATATATATATATATATATATTATATATATATATATGTATGTATATATATATATATATATATTATTATATATATATATATGTATGTATATATATATATATATATATATATTATATATATATATATATGTATATATAATATATATATATAATTTATATATATATATATATATATATATATATATATATATATATATATATATATATATATATATAGACAAGAATTTAATCAGAAATGAAAAATTACGTACTAGAGTGTAAAGATTGTTGCTTTCGGAGAGAGTCGCAACAGTGTGCCAGTTTAAATGACGTAGGAGTGCCACTCTCGCAGGGTTGTGAGAAGAATCCGGTGCCACGGTGCGGAAAAAGAGAGGGAAGGAAGAACGATCGCTGAGGGCAGGAGTCTCGCTCCCGAAAGCAATCTGACGAAGGAAAAAAAAAGGTCAAATAATTTTTCATTTCGTCCTTCGATTCGGGATTGTGTTTATGTAAAGTAACATCCACTCCTTCACTCCCTCCCCTATTTCCACCACATGAAGGGGGAGGATGTGAACACCCGAGTCACCCGAGCACAATCAATCACCGAGTGGATAGTCGGTCCAACTCCAACCACGGTCCAGTCTCTAACGAACCAACCAAACCACATTTAATTTTGTACAGACGAAATTGAAACTCGCTGAAAATAATACCTTTTAATCATAGTACAAGTGGTCAACTTTACACTTTTAAGTAAAATGACCAGTTAAATAATCAAAGTGTGCAAGTAAACCATTCATTATAATAATAATAATGACGATAACAATGACAATAATGATGATGATAATTGCAATCCTTTTCTAAATGCAATAAACGCCTCCCTTTTGATACAATCTTTTTCAAGGAGATTAATTCGGAGCGGCATCTTATTTCATGCTTCTGTGAATCGACTTTGAAAGAGACAAGAATTCTAATCAAAATAATGACAAAATGTCCTGAATTTGAATGGCATACAACAGAAAGAAACTGAATAATTTAATGTTTTTAATGCATTTGTAACGTTTTATCTTTTAATATTCATTTAAATGTCAGTTGTATTTAAATACTGTTCATTACAAATATGATTAATATATACCGGTATATTCTTTTGTAATCTAGAAAACTGGGATTACATCTGATTAACTTTACATTCTATCGAGAAGTATATTGTGGGTTAGATTAATTTAGTATATGTTATGTTAATTTTTTAGTGTCTATGTTACGGTCTTGTCGAGTCGATATGTACAGATTCTCAATAAAACTGATATACATTTATACTAAGTATTTAAATGTCACGTGCTAATGAAGAAAAGGTATAGGTTACGGTCAGTGGGCACCTGCCCTATCTGTTGTAAGTGTGACTGCGCCAAGTGTCAACAGGCTGATCATATTTTACGCAAGAAGCCAATTTAGTGCACTGAATGGGCGGGTGGTTAGCTCTCTAGCCTCGCATACAAGCTACCCTTTGTTCGAGATAATCTGGTCTGTATACTTAAAAGATTAAGATTTTTAAGTACATAAATTTACAAATTGAATTTCGGGGAAAATTTGGTGAAACTTTCACGTAATGTATAAGCGATTTCAACAGAAAGTATGGTCACAGGCCAAACACGAGAGTGAAGTCAAATGAAACAACGTTCTCTGGCTATGTACGAGCTTTTGAAAACTCGTTTTTGGACGGACTGATATAAAAAATAACATTCGGGATTGTGACCTCCTTCGTAGCATATAAACCCTTGTGACGAAGGGGACCTAAAAGTTTATATGGCATCCAGACTATCTACAGAGGGTTGAGAAAAGTAAAAATCGACACCACGATAATTGCCCTCAAGAACAAATGACAAAGCTCATCAATGGAATGCCAAAAAGTGTCACGTTTTTACATGTAATGGAAAGGGGACAGCAACACGATTTGAAATATATTCATTCAATAAATTTATTTTTTATCGATATTTTTATCCAATCAAAAACTATGGAAAAACCAACTGTGTCTATTTACTTTTGTCAACCCTCTGTACGACGGATCCCGACATCATCCTAACGCAGAGCACGATAACCTATCCAGTTACTGAACAGACTCAACGTCGCTTATTCTCGCTTATTCTAACGGTAACGGGTATTTCAACGTGACCACGACGTAGCACGGCTCTTAAATGGAGATTTAGAGGATATTACACGTCTGAGATTACTCCTGTAAGCGATGTAAGTGGGATCGTTTCAGGAATTATGGTCTGTTTCTTTTTCGTCTAACAGAATTAGGCGATCATTGACAAAAGATACGTAAAACCTCGAAATAATACAGGGTGTTTCTAAAGTCGCGCAACCCAATATAAATTTGGTTATACAAATTTGGTTACTTCGGATACACCCTGTATTTTGTAATAATTTAAATAATTTAATAAAAATGTTAATCTACATATGTTAGATGGCGACACTTGGCGGCGTTTCGTACTTGGGCTGATCTAACTTGTAGGCCTACTCCTAAATAATCGTATGGTTAGGTTTACATATTTAACTTTGTTAAACATGATCAAACGCGGGCAGGGAACCTTTTTCTATAAATTACGTGGGAGGTTTGAAACTAATGATATCGACTTCACTTCTATGTCATTTTTAAGTTTAAAGAATCAAAGGATCACCCGAAGATCAGGACCCCCATGTATTCTTGTTTTTTTTTTGCTTTACAGTAGCAAATATAATAATAAATTAAATTGAATGCCCGGTTAGGTCAACTGTACTCCCTTGACGATTGGTTAGGGTTAAGTCGTGATATTTTCGTTAGTTTTAACGAAGATGTCATTTGGTAATTGAGGCTGGGGGCCCTGATCTTCAGGTGATCCGAAGCAAATATAATATATATATATATATAGTATTCTAAAATTTTATGAGTGAAAGATCATAATTCACAAATTAATTTCCAAGAATGCCTTAGCAGTGCTCATAATGAGAAGTATGCATCATGCAGCTGTGCGTGAGAATGTGAAGTTATTTAATTTAAATTTAACTTCTTTCATATCGTTTGGCACGTAATGGTTATTTAGAAAGAGAGAGAGAGAGAGAGATATTTATCATTGTACAGGGTATTTCAAGCGAAATAGCCCGCCGTATGCCATACTGATATGACGTTGAAGCATTTTTAATCATTATTTATTACCTGCTTTATAGTTAGTGAGTGAGTCTGAGTTTTCATATTAGAATAGTGAGGGTGGAGCGAGACTTATGGAACACCCTGTATAATTATATTCATTATTGATAGCACAAATCGTGCTGACCAACGTCTTTGAATCAGTTATTGTGAGTTAGATTAAGTTGTTAGGTTAGAGTAGATTAGATTAAGTTAGTTTATTATAATATCAATAGAATATACTTCAATTAAATGGTAAAAGCCCGTAAAAGGTCCCCAAATCGTGAATACTATTTAGTTACTTTAGTATTTTACAATTTTAAGAGGTCCATCGCGCGTGAGGTAAAATATACGAGATTTTACAATAGATAAGAGTTAAAAAGATTCATTTTTTAATAAGGTGAATTATTTCTAATGTGATTTAACAAATGGAAAGAGTAAAGAAATTCAATTAATAACAAAATAATTGAGATCAGATTGTATTAGAACTTTCAGGAAGAAGGAGGGAAAAACTCTTTAAAAGTTTTGTCCTATTAAGGAAGTATTTGAAGGAAGAAGAAGAAGAAGAGGGAAAAGAAACGAAGTGAGCATCGAAATGCGAAAGAACTGAAAGTAATCGAATTATCGATCTTTTTAAATCTTTTCAGGTAGAATTTATAGTTCAGTCATTAGGCTTAAAAATATCTTGGATTCGCTTAAACTATACATAACTGGTATGTCTAGAGTCAATATATACAGGTGTGTGTGTGTGTGTCTGAATAGATAAATATATACAAATGAGAAATACAATTGTTAATTTTATTTTTATTCTTAATAAAATGGTATAAAATTAAAGGAAAATAATTCAAAAAATTAGATTAATTTACTAAATTCCGTTCACTATACTCGTAATCTGTAAGAAAGACGCTCAAATAAGTGATTTGCTTCACTTATGATTATGTAAAGGTCAGTTTTAAGTTCACGACTAGTGCGGTAAATCATTGCAGTTGGACACGCTAAATTATAATATATTACTTTCAAACACTGCTGACAAGGTTTGACAGTAAACAAATCCCAAAATAAAAAAAAGTTTATTTTAGTTGAATTTAGTCAGACATTTCTTCATGTGGAATAAAACGCCGAGATTGCTAAAATTTTAGTTTCCTCGTATCGGTATCCGAAGAAATCGTTGAAACTACAGTTAAATGTTTTCGAATGAAAATATTTTTAAAGAATCCCTTGAAAAAAACCCAAAAAAAACCAGATGAACAGTAAGTTATTACGTGTTTCATAGGTTTATCCTCTTAAGAGTGTTAAGTGTAACTTTATTATAAATTAAATCATTACTAATCAGATAATTGTTATTTAAGCAATAGTTTAAAATAAATTTTTAAAGTAAAAAAATTCTGAAACTTTTGCGCATCGACACAAAATTATTAGGAAAGATCCGTGATTGGTGATGGTGTAATGGTTAGTATAGCCGACTACGAAACTACCATTCGAAACCCAGTGACGGCAGGCAGCGCGCGGCAAACCCAGATGTTCATCCTTTCACACAAAAATTTGATGATAGATAAATGGGTACCTAGTGATAGCCTAGTGTTTAAGACGCTGGGCTGCGGATCGGAGGTCGTGCGATCGAGTCCAGGCAAGGACTTTGTAATTTCTGACCGCCCGTGGTGGTGGTGATGGGAGGGATTCCACGTTAAACTGTAGGTCTAAGGTAGAGTAACAAGCTTGACCTTCGTCAGAATGATAATTCGGGACGAAGCGAAAACAAAAGTAACCAATGTTAATTGTGGCCAATAAACAATTCAGTTGGTCTCAAAAGTTTACGGCCCTGCCGTGAGCATAAAAATAGGTAGAAACTAACATTTAGTTTAAATTATACTTCAAAATCAAATCTATTGTGACGATTACTCTATATTTAATATAATTAAAACTTACTACGTTGAAATATATATAACTTTGGTTTTGCTTCCGCCCGAATTGCTTATTCTAACGAAGATCAAGCTTGTCACTCCATCTTAGACCTACAGTTTAACGCGGAATCCGAACCACGCCCCACCAGCAGCCAAGCGTCTTAATCACTAGGCTATCCAGGGTACCCATTTATCTACCAACCAATATCTTTGTGTGGAAGGATGAACAGCTGGGTTTTACTGCGCGCCGACTCCCATCACCGGTTCTCGATCCCGGGGCAGATGGATTTGTAGTCAGTGACGCTAGCCACTACACCACCGAAGCGCTATAATTCAGATAACTGTGTATAATATATATGTATATCTCGCTCGTCAATAGGATTAAGAGTATTTATTATATTTCAGAAATATTAAGTACAAAAATCTTTTTTCTTTGCTCTTCACAGATAATAAACTGATATCTCGGAGTGCAGCCACAACTAAAAGGGATTTGACGACGAGTCTAAGAGAATTTTTCTATATAACTTTAATCATAATATCTCTCTCTCTCACTTATATATAATAATATATGAACTGTATGTATGTTATCTCGAGAAAACCATGCAAAGACTATCTAGAGTAGACTGTAGACTATATTCAAATGCTCTATTTATAAGGTTCTTACCAGTTATCTTCAACTTTACGCACTTTGTCTTTCTCCTCTTTGTTCTTGATACCCGGCTCAGACCAGAACATTTTTGCGAATGCCCAATCAACAGTTATGGTCAAGCCTCTTTCTTTACTTCATGCCATTACCAAAATCCTTTGGTATTGGTGTTACATTTAAAATTCAGCTTCATGAATATCGAAAAAAGCGGCCATTTTGGATATTTCGAGATTTTTGGCAAGAACAAAAATGCTTTTATTGCTAAAATAAATAATAAAATAATTTTAACTTGGAACGCATAAAATGATGATGATGAATGACGATAATAATAATAATACTTGTAGTAAAATAATTTATAATAATCATTATTTACAGTCCTAACAATTTATTTTTTTTACCTTTCAGAATATTCCATATTCAATAACCGTTTTGTTAGTTGGTTGGGCAACGTTACTGTGTATGACAAAAGGTTGTACAACGTTACTGTGTATAATAAAATGTAATGATCGGTAATGACTGTAGTTACAAAGCCAGAATTCTCGAGACTATTGCTGTTTACAAATATATTATCAGTTGTAGACTGTTTTAGGCTTCGTTGAGGCCACATCGCAACGCCGTTTCCAGTTCGATCAGCGAGGTTACGCGAGGTTGGGTCTGTTCAGTCGTTAAATGGGTGACCTGTCTTCCGCGTTCAGATGATGTATCGACCCGTAGACGGGTCAGATCATACGTAAATGTGTCAGTGCAGTTAAAGGAGGTTAAACAACCCCAAAACACACACCACAATTACAACATTCTTACACCTTTAACGGGGACCTCCTCGTGATGTACTAACCACTTTTGACTCACTGAAGTAAGTAAATAATAATAATAAAATATTTATTAGTAAAAATTAATATTCGTGCTACAATTTACAATATTACAATGATTTTTTTACAGAACATTTGAGGGGTCGCGCGTCTTACGGTACCTAAGTGCCACCACAGGCGAAAACGTGTTTTTGATGGATCTATTTTCACCCTTCCTCTATCGCGTGGTTTGGGTAGAAGTATGGTTGAAAACCTTATGAAGCGAACTACTTTTTTCACCTCATTCTGTGCCAGAAATCGCAAAAAAATGAGGTAACCACCCGGGAATCGAACCGGGATCTTCCGATTGCCGGTCAGATATGATAACCATTACACCATGGGCCTCACTCATTCAAATGCCGTAATCCTCTACATACGCGCAGAAACCAATGCCCAAGGGGGCACCTCCCGCATGCCGTAACATTATATACATTTAACTGCAAACACGCAGTATAATTAACGTAAAGAACGACGCTGTGTATAGGAGATATTCCGCGCGTCGTTCTTTACGTTAATTATACTGCGTGTTTGCAGTTAAATGTATATAATGTTACGGCATGCGGGTGGTGACCCCTTGGGGCATTGGTTTCTGCGCGTATGTAGAGGAATTACGGCATTTGAATGAGTGAGGCCCATGGTGTAATGGTTATCATATCTGACCGGCAATCGGAAAGATCCCGGGTTCGATTCCCGGGTGGTTACCTCATTTTTCATTTGTTTCGTTCTCTCTCTCTCTCATCTTGCGCGGAATATCTCCTATACAAGCGTCGTTCTTTACGTTAATTATGCTGCGTGTTTGCAGTTATATATATATATATATAATATATATATATATATATATATATACGGGGTGTCCCGTAAGTCTGGACCCATAGGGATTTATAATATATTTTTTTATTATGTATTATTATTATTTATTATTATATTATTTTTTATTATTTTTATTATGATTTTTATTTGTGGGGCCACTGAAAGCCAAGTGTACGAGGTCAAACTTCAGAACATTTTCCACTTAAAGCACGCATTGTGGAGGCGTGTCAAGAAATTCTGCGACTGTGATTCAGAAAGTGCTGTCGCAGTGGAGATTGCGTCTTCAACTATGTGTGCGACACAACGGCGGACACTTTGAACAGATTATGTAATAAATTTTGGACTATTTGTAATTTTATTATTTTTCCCTATGGGTCCAGACTTACGGGACACCTTGTATATATATATATTAGGGTGTGCCAATTACATAGAAGTGAATTTTTAATTTATTTTTTTAAAACGACCGGGTATATTATTGTTCAATTTAATGTAGAAATGCAACACAAAAAAATGAAGGAGCTGCATCAATATTTAGGACTTGCTCAACAGCATTTAATGTTACAGTATTTAGCTATGTTTTTAGTAATTTGTCAAGTTCTGCACATTATGTTTCTTGGTAAAGCATTCTTTCTTATATAAGTATTTCACATAAGTGGAGTTATAGAGCTACTGAACAAGTATTAGTCACACATTCTCTACACGTCTGTACAGGTTTAAACGTAAACAAACAAGGAAAGCAGCTATGCACAGTTGGCACACATGACACGTCAGTCGTTGTTCTCAAGCACTGCTGGTGGGTTGTGTTAAACTGTGTTTTTCTGCTCAGCCACATACAGTAATTGTTCAGTTTTTTTGCTTTTAGTGTCTACCAAGAATGGCAATGAAAACAAGACGCTACAGTGATATTTGGTTAGTGGTAAATGTGAAGAAAAATTTAGTGCTGCAAGTTACCATCAAGGCTTGATGTACTAAAAGTGTTATTTAATTTTCATACCGATAAACAAATGAGTCTGAAGGAAAGTGTTAAGAAAACTGTTCATTAATTTTGCCGATTTTGGAAAGAGCACGTATACCTACAACAACTGAATTACATGTGCGTGAGAGAGTTGTACATCTTCATAAAGAATGGCAATCACTCAAAAAAAACATAAATAGATCAACATCTACTGAAAGTAAGAAACATGATTTTTGGCGAGTCACTGGATGATTTATTTGATATTGCACACCAGGATGCCATGAGTTTGATTAAGATTGAGGAAGATCGCTTATTCTTACAAGGTCAAAGAGAAAAAGGCTGTCGTGGATCAATGATAGGATTAGACATGAAACTTTCAAAGAAAGAAGCTAGCAGAATGAGCGATCACTAGCATATGAAAGGCAAAAAGAGAAACAGAAATATTTGCAGGAAGCATATACATCATCAGCAGCAGCAACAATTAATGAATCGATAGAATTAGAATCATTAGGAGAATCATCTGATAAAAGTGATCATGCTGATTTTGATCAAGTGATTGCTCATAAGGCTGTTTTGTCTAGGTGTTCTAACAGAGGTCGTGTTCAAGTTGGTATGCAAGAAGTTGCTGCAGCACTAGATTGAACAAAAATAAGTAGCAGAAATGCTGTTCACGTTTTCTCAGCAATGGCTTCATCTAATTTGCTCAGAGCTCCCAGAAGTGAGTTACAGATTAGCCACAGAACAATTCATCGAGCCAGAAACAAACATCGTGAATCTCTAGCATCTTTTGATCCAAAAGTACCCCTTACTCTCCACTGGGATGGAAAAATTATGGATGATTATACTGGAGCTGTTCAGAAGACTGTAGAGCGTTTACCAATTTTAGTGTCTGGTAAAGATATTACAAAATTACTTGCTGTTCCAAAGCTCAATACTGGGAATGCTTCTGGTATTGCTGATGCTTGTCTGACAGAAATAAGAAAATGGGGACTAGAAAATAGAATAGTTGCATTGTGTTTTGACACTGCACCAACTAATACTGGATTGAAAGGTGGGGTTTGCCTTAAAATTGAAACAGAATTAGAGAAAGATCTGCTGAGTCTTGCATGCCGCCATCACATATTTGAAATTATGTTAGAGAAAGTATTTTTTCTCTGCATGATGCTGGTAGGTCACCTAATATTTAAGTTTTTTCTCATTTCCGTGAATCTTGGCCTCATATTGATAAAACGCAGTATAAAACTCTACTTAATATAAATACTGGTAACATGGTAGAAGAAGAAAGGAAAAGGTCTAATTGCATTTGCTCTTCAGCAGTTGCAGTCAAAACAGCTTCAGGGAGACTATCAAGAGCTCCTAGAACTCTCCATTATATTCCTTGGAGGTACTCCCTCCCAAGGCATCACTTTTCGTAAACCTGGAGCAGTACACCGAGCTCGATGGATGGCACGAGCAATTTATGCCATAAAAATGTGCCTTTTCCAAGAACAATATTCTGTTCAGCACCGTCAAACTGCAATTAGGGGATCCCGCCTCTCCTATGTCAGAATGTTAGCAGATCACTTGTTACAAGTGTCACTGTTCGTCACAACTGTGTACATTAAATATTGGTTTACATGTACGTCATCTTGTGATGCTCCAGGAAACGATCTCATGCTTCTAAAAACACTTGAAGACTACGCTGACAAAGAAGTTTCAACTGTTGCTTTGACTGCATTCTCACGACATTTGTGGTATTTATCTGAGATATCAGTAGGTCTAAGTTTTTTTGACAATAAAGTATCCCATGAAGAGAAGAGAAACATGATTTATAACATGAGAGTGCAACAAGGTTCCGAAGAGCCTCCAAAGAGGATTCCCCCTATAAAAAAATTTTCTTCATGTTCATTGGCTGACTTTGTGACAAAATCAACTAAAAACTTCTTTAGTATTTTGGGAATTGATGAAACCTTTCTCAGTAAAGACCCCGCAGACTGGTCCAGTGATGCAACCTACAATGAAGCTCAAGCAATTGTGTCATCTCTTAGAGTAACAAATGATTTGGCAGAACGAGGAGTTGCTCTCATGCAATCCTTCAATGAAAGCCTTACTCGTGACGAGGAACAGAAACAGTTCCTTCTTCAAGTGGTTGAGTATCATCGAAAGAAGTTTGATGAGGCTGTCAAAAATGTTGATTAAAGCTAAGTGTTAATGTTATTGAAAGTAAATGTTTGTTAATTAAAGGTAAATAAAATTAAAGGTAAATTTTATGTAATTGAAAGTAAATGTTTATGTTAATTGAAAGTAAATGTTTATGTTAATTGAAAGTAAATGTTTATGTTAATTGAAAGTAAATGTTTATGTTAATTGAAAGTAAATGTTTATGTTAATTGAAAGTAAATGTTTATGTTAATTGAAAGTAAATGTTTATGTTAATTAAAGGTAAATAAAATTAAAGGTAAATTTTTATGTAATTGAAAGTATGTTTGTTAATTAAAGGTAAATTTTTATGTTAATTGGAAGTAAATGTTTATGTTAATTAAAGGTAAATATATTTAAAGTTCAACATCTTTGAGCAAGTCCTAAATACTATTCAATTTTGATAAGATTTTGTACATTATGTTTTTGCACTGAATAGAAAAAAATTATATCCTGGTCGTTACAAAATTTTGAAGTTGCAATTTTAGGCACACCCTAAATTATATATATATATATATATATATATATATATATATATATATATAATATATATATAATAAAATAAAATAAAATATGAATCTCTTCCAAAAACTCATCAACATCTTCATTAGCATACTTAGAACTCTAATTTAGCCAAAAATGAACGTTCTAGCTCAATTAATAACAGATATTGTTGCCAGAATATTGCTGAACTTTGGAGACGATTTGTGGCGAATTTAATTTTGGCGCTTAGGTACCGTAAGACGCGGGACCCTCATTTATTTGTACCCGAGTAGTATGACCCTTAAGCTTTAGGCTTTACTGGGCTCTCATATTAATTATAACACTGGTCAACAAAGATTTTTCATCAGAGTAAAATTTGTGGTGGCTGGATAGCATTTTTCACGCTGATTCCAAAACTGCATTCAGATTTTTTCTAGCACGTACAGTTTTCAAGATGAAGGCATATATATAACTACACAGATTTAACCATTTTAAATAGGCAAAATACTAATATTTCAACATTTGATTGTGTTTATTTTATTGTGTTTTTTTAGTTTATTCATCTTATTTATTTCAATTATCTTAATTATACATCTTATGTATTTCAGGTGTGAGCTTTTACGTCTAGCAGCATTGTGATTCAGGCAACAACGCCGTGCTTTGTATGTCAAAAGATCAGTCCAGTCAAAGAACTTTTGTGTCAAGTTGGTGTACATTTTTTTTTAATTTATAGTTTGCTCAGGTCAGTCAACATGCCTCGACAATGTAAGAATGACCCCGACAAGTTCTGTTTCGTATGCGGCCAGTTGACAACTAAAACACAGCGACGAAGTATTACAACCGACATTAAGAAAATATACAAGCTATACTTTGGTTGCCATCTAGGTGACCAAGATAAACCATGGGCGCCACATCAAATCTGTTCTGGCTGTTCAAATGGATTACGTGATTGGCTTAACAAAAAGAAAGCTTCACTGCCATTTGCCATACCCATGATATGGAGGGAGCCGAGAGATCATCATGAAGACTGTTATTTTTGTAGTGTGAACTTAATGGGGTTTTCTGCCAAGAACAAACACCAGATTGTATATCCAAACTTGGATTCAGCACGTAGACCAGTAAAACATGATGAAACATTGCCCATTCCAATTCCCCAAGTGATAGGCTAGATTCTATCATAGATGACATGGAAAGTGATGAAGGTGCAACTGGCGTTTCCGGACCATCTACAGAACCAGAGTACACTTTTGAAGGTAGACATTTAGAGCCTAATAAGTTAACCCAAGGACAGTTGAATGATCTTGTTAGAGACTTATCGCTGTCTAAAGAGAAATCAGAGCTTCTCGCCTCAAGACTAAAGGAGAACAATTTACTTGAGAACAATGTTCGTATTAGTTACTACCGAAAGCGGAATTTTGAATTAACAGCATTCTTTTCAGTAGACGGTCCTCTCTGTTATTGCCATTACATCAATGGACTATTTACAGCCATATCTCAGACGTATGTGGCATCTGAGTGGCGCCTCTTTATTGATTCGTCGCAGAGAAGCCTGAAAGCAGTTCTTTTGCATAATGGTAATATAATGCCATCCATCCCCATTGCCCATTCCGTCCATCTAAAAGAGACATATGACAATATGGATATACTACTTAAGGCAATCAAATACGACAGTCATCAATGGAATGTTTGTGGAGATCTAAAGTTATAGGAATGCTTATGGGTATGCAGTCAGGATTCACAAAATTTTGTTGTTTCCTTTGCCTGTGGGACAGTCGCGCACTATAGAACATTACACCAAAAGTGACTGGCCACTTAGTATACATATGTCCCAGGGATAAGCAATGTCCAGTCTGTCCCTTTAGTGGCCCCAAAAGATCTATCTGCCACCTCTTCACATTAAACTTGGTTTATAAGAATTTTGTAAAGCAATGGGTAAAGCAATTCTGAAGGGTTCCAATACCTTTCAAGGAAATTTCCGAAGTTACTGCAGCAAATTGAAGGAAGGAATTTTTGTGGGCACAAATAAGGGAGGTTTGAATGACACTGAATTTGAAGAAGTCCTAAGTCCTAAGTCCGCAGGAATTGAAGGCTTGGCTGTGGCGTTCAAATGGATATGTGAAAACTTTCTTGGAAGCACAAGTCACCTGCGTATAAGGATGGAGTCAAGAACCTCCTTGATGCTTCAAGAAATGGAGTGTCGAATGTCGTTAAAAATTCACTTCCTGCATTCCCACTTAGATTTCTTTCCTGAAAACCTTGGTGCAGTGAGTGACGAGCAAGGAGAGCGATTCCATCAAGATATTCAGATGATGGAGAAGCGCTACCAAGGATATTGGAATGAAAGCATGATGGCGGACCATTGTTGGATGCTGTATCGTGACAATCCAGGCCAAATTTACAAAAGGAAATCACACTCACAGCGCTTTTAATAAAATAATTATATATTCTTTATTTATAAGTACATTGAATAAGGTATATGATGTATTTGTTGTTTAGCATTCCTAAGTGTGATCTATACATCCATAAATTTTCTTATAGCAATATAAAAAACTTAAAAATATCAAAACCAGTGTATCTATATAACTATACGTGCTAGAAAAAACATAAAACCAGATTCGGAATCAGCGTGAAAAATGCATTAAGAAAAGTGTGATCATGTTTGTGATGAGGAAAAAAAGTTTCATTTTGTTGGCCAGTGTAATTATAAGAGAAAAGCATTTCATATATAAGTAGTTACGATTAATTATTATGATGATTATTATGATTAATTATTATGTAAAACAAACTTCGTAGTTGCGGTTATGAAATATATAAATAGGTTTAATTATGATCGTGATTACGAGTACATATAAGATGAAACAAGGTTTGTAGATAGTGTTTTGAGTATTTTTTTAGGACACAGACGAACTTGTACAAGTTGACGTGAAAAATGAATTCTATTAAGTTATGAAACCTACAGAGTATATTAGAGTTAATAGTAAGTACAACATAAACAAATAAACAAAACAGACAATTAACACTGTATTTAATCCCTAAATGCATTAGTACGATTTTAGTACTTCTTAAGATTTATTTAATCTTGCTTTAAAATGCAATTACGTCCAAGATATTTTGAAGATCTTTGCTTAAATCATTCCATAATTTTAAACCTACGAAAATAGATTATTTCTGAGATGAAGACGATCTAAGATAAGGAATAATAATATGCCTATTCTAATCTTTGTCTGGTATGAGTTGAATATCTTGACGAGTTACGAAATATCTATTTATCCACTCAAATTAATAATTTTATTTCGTACATTTATAATTTATTTATAATTTATTTATAATTTATAAATAAAAATAAAAATGTGCCAATTTGATTACGTCTTTGATTTTTAATAATTTTAACTTTTTAAAAGAATTCATTAAATAAAATATCTTTATTGTTCGTTTTTCAACAAAAAAAATACTGTCTAATTTGTTGTTAGTAGTACTTCCTCATACAAGATTGCAGTATATAAGGAAGAAACTGTATATTAGCGAGTTGTCTAGAGACTTTAAGATGCTGCATCTCTAAGGAGAGATATTTATTTATATAAATCTTGGATCTCTTTAGTCTCCCCCTTGTTTTGGACGATTATATTTCTCTCATCTTCATTTTCTAAGTTTCATTTTCATGAGGTTTTTGGGTATTTAATTAAGGAAAGTTGGACACTCATTGGACGAGTATTTCGTACATAGTATGTTATAGGCAGGGCCGCCGAGAGGGCGGGGAAGCCGGGATAAATCCCCGGGCCTCTAGGGGGCCCAGGAAAAGCAGTTAATCGAATTAAATGGATCGCTAAAAATAGGTACGATCAAAAGTGTAAAAGATATTATTAATCGATAAATAATCGATAATTGTGGAAAATATTTTCTTACACAATAAATAAATTTGAGAATAAGTTATTTTATAATTGTACAAGGCGAGATCCATGCGCCTCATCTCCCCCCTCCCTCCAATCTTTCCCACCTAGCAGAAATCCTCCCCCAAATTTCACGGTGGGAGAAGCCTCTGCCGGAAATTCTTCCAACAAAATTCTATACAAAGATCATGTGTGTGTGTGTGTGTACCACGCCTATACATACATACATACATACATTTTATATATATATATATATATATATATATATATATATATATATATACACACCTTGCATTGCAGTATATCAATATAATCTCCATATCAAAGTATTACATTCTTGTTTTTTACTGCACTGATGATTTAAAACTCAAAATATTCTATCATTGATATTTGTATTTATACTTCAATTATTTCAACAATTTATATACCAAATTATTTTTATTACATGCATATCTATTTATATGAGCTTGTGTGTATATATATATATATAACACAGGCCCACCGAGAAGGTGGGGATACCTTGGAAAAATCCCCTGGCTCGGACCTCTGGGGGCCCGGAAAGAGGGGGGGATAAAATCTAAAATATTAATAAAGTAATTGATTAAATAACAGAGAGGAAATATAATTAATGACATACATTTATAGAGATTATCATAGTCAAACTGAAACAGATAAAATATTATCCGCGGTCCACCAATGCCCAAGACCGACTGACAGATCTGGGAACCATTGTAATTGAAAGCCAGTTAGCCCGTACTTTAAATTTTATCAGAATCATTTACCATTTGTAGAGAGAAGCAAAGAAAGTATTCTAATTATGAAAATCTTGCAGTAAACAATTGTCTTGCCTGCATGACTGGTACTGCATTTGTAAATTGTATGGTGATAGAATTAATATAATTGATTCGAAAAATAAAATGGTCATTTTCTTTCGTTGTTATTCATACTGTATGTTTTGAATAGTGACTTGGACATATAATCAGTTTGCTTGTTATGTACATAGAAAACATTCATAATAAAATACTGGGTAAACAGTGGGGGGGGGCCTATATACCAATCCTTCCCCGAGGACCGGGTCAGCTCTCGGCGGCCCTGGTTACAGGGAATCTGTGTAACTAGGGATTTCATGAAATCCCTAAAATGTTCAGAGATTTCATGTAAGGTTAAGTCGTGATATTTTCGTTAGTTTTAACGAAAATATCACTACTTAACCTAACCAATCGTCAAGGGCGTACAGTTGACCTAACCGGGTATTCAGTTAACCGGGCATTCAATAATTTTCCCTTAGGTTTAACGAAAATATCACGACTTAACCTTGCATGAAATCCCTGAACATTTTAGGGATTTCATGAAATCCCTCGTTACACTGATTCCCTGTAACATATACACGTTTGTATGTATTGTTAAGCTCTCCTTTTTCTGTCTTTATTATATTTTAATTATATGTGTGTGTGTGTGTGTGTGTGTGGTGTGTGTGTGTGTGTACATATATGTATGCTGTATATACAGTACTGTGAAAAAGTCGTGAGTTACCTGTCGTTTCATTCTACAGATATAGCGACATGAACTCAGTAACGTAATTTTAACGATTATAAACCATTCTTTGTACTTAGAAGTAAGAGTCGAGCGAAAGTGTATTCGAACTTTCCACTTGGTTTTTTTGGTTTTTATGTTGTTGAATGTAAACTTTATCCCCAAAATTAACTTCCAAATCGTGCCTTATAACAATTTTTCATACTCGAGTCATTGATTAAATTCAAAGACAGAATGTCTTTTGGAATGATATCGTCAGTTTAATTATTTAGTTGTGTGGATTGTAATGGCGCGCATCTTGTGAAGATTTAACTAAGCCAGTGGTATTTAACCCTTTTGGCACTGTTACCCCTTGAGCTAGTCAACAAAACCGTAATTACCTCCCTCCCCTTTTTAAATGGCAAATATGATAAAAGGAATATTAGGGAAGAATAACAAAGTTTAGCGGAACCATAACTCAGCTTTTTTGGGGGGGGGGCAGTGGCCCCAGCTCGTTACTCCTCAAAAAGTCGAATTACCCCCAGGTTAAATCCACTGAACTAAGTGAATACCGCTGTCTTGTTGCGATCAGCATATCGGAAAGTCTCATAAATATTCGTACAGAGAAATATTTCAGTTATATTCCTTCTTATCTTTTGTACCATGCATATGATAGTTAAGAAAAGTTTGTTCGTTTGGAAAAACTTAGCAAATTAGTTCAACTCCAACATATAATGTAAAACATCAAAGAATTTGAGGAAAATAAAAAAAGTTAAAATGCAAAAGTTTTCGTAACTTCACTTAAAAATTATTTAATATTTTGTGTGTCCACCTTTTGTTTCAATGACTTCAGTGATTCGTTTTGGGTAATTTTCCACAAGATTTTGACATCTCTAAGTAAAATTTTCAGCCCATTTTTCTAAAGAAAATTGTTGAAATTCATTCAGATTCGAAGGGTTTCTCTTGCGAACAACTTTTTTCAAATCAAACCATAAATTCTCGATTAAATTGAGATCTGGGCTTTGACTGGGTACTCGAGAGGCTTGAAATTCTTTTGTTGAAACCATTTGATGGTGCTCTTACTTTTATGTTTTGGATCATTATCTTGTTGCTGTACTCGCTTGCGACCCATTCGCAATTCCCGAACTGAAAGCAATACATTTTCTTCTGAAATTTCCTGATGGTGCTTCAAATTCAAGATTCCATTGATGACAACAAGCTTTCCTGGACCAGAAGCACTAAACTATTCCCAAAGAAGCAATCTACAACCACCATGTTTAACCGTAGGAAGGATGTTGTTTTTCGTTGAATGCAGTATTTGATTTTCGCCAAACATACCGTTGCTCGTTGATCCCAAATAATTCAATTTCAGTTTCGTCTGTCTAGAGAACTTTTTTGCAGAATGCAAACTCATTATTTTCATGATCCTGGGGTACTTTAAACGAGCTTCTTTGCGCTTTTCGTAGCAGAGGGTTTTCTTCGTGCAACTCTTCCATGCAGACCATTCTTTCTCAACGTACAGTAGAGGGATGGATATCGATCTTAAACAGTCTTAATGTTTGGCAGATATCACCTGTTGTCACTCGTGGATGTGCAGCAGCAGCCATTCTTTCAATCCGTCTAGTTGTACGTTCTGAAATCTTGCAAAGTCGTAGAATTGTACAAGGAATAACGGGATGATGAGAGTATCTGATAGAAACTGAGTAGAACACATCTCAAAAGTAGACTAGCTATTGACAACTTGGAAACTTAAATGTGAGCAATGCAGGAAAACAAAAAATATATATGTAGATTAATTTATAAAACTCATCGCTGAAGAGAATGTGGTTTAATAAGTTTTCGGTCTACATGATGTTGTGCGAGTTGACACTGGGATTTGTTTCAAAGGCATCTCTTACAAATTCGACATTTTCTTGAGAGGTACGACGTGGACGACTGGACGTCCAAACCTTGCCTCATCATGAACAGATCCTGTTCTTTTAAATTTATTGACCAACTCGCGAATTGTTTTGTCTGTAGGTCCTGGTTTGGGAAATTTTTCTCGAATTTCTTTGCACTTCTTCCCTTGGCTACGTAGTGTTACTACCATCTATGGCCCGTAGAAAATAGAATAGAAATATCATTTCAGCAAAATAGATAGGGACTTTGATCACCCTGTATAGCCCCTCCACGCTTCTAAAAAATCTCTCACGCTTATGTGAAGTCCAGAAAAGCTTTTCATCATAAAATGTGCAAAAGAACGCAGCCATCAAAATTTATGAAGCTGCATGTAAAAGTGAAAATGCTTGTGAGCTTCAAGTAAATGTTAAAATCTGACCGTTTTAATATGTTATGTTCAAAATCTTTCAAGTGAAATTATGCGAGAATGGACTAACTAGATATGTATGTAGTCCTTGGTTAGTCAGTGTATATTCCCATGAAATTTTTTTAGCTTTAAACTGAGAGCCCAGTAAAGCCGAACGCTTGAGGGCCATATTAATTATTAAATATAATAAATATGAGTAGTCTAATTAATATTTATATGTTTTTTGTCATAATTACTGTAATGGTGTAATATTTTTTATTGATTGATTGAATTTTTCTTGTTCCAAAGCCTTTCCATTTCTTCATAACTGTAGCACCTGTCGTAAATGGAATTCAGAGTTCTTCTCCTCTCTTCCTATAACTCTCTTCAGAATCGTGTGCAGCAATAACAGATCTCTTAAGATCTGTAGACAGCTCTTTAACACGACGACCCATTGCTTACTAATGGCCTGTACACTCTGAGTGTACAGTCATCTGTCTTCCACGAAGATTCGCAGAGAAAAGTCTAGAATTCGGAATTGCAAACAGTCTCTAATGAATAAACAACCAAATACTGATAAAAATTTTAAATTCTTCAAGCCTAAAGTGAACACACAAAAAGTATTAAATAATTCTTTAAGTAAATGTACGAAAACTTTTGCATTTTAACTTTTTTTATATTTTCCTCAAATTCTTTGTCGTTGTACGGGGTGTCAGGAAATGATTGCCCCCCCTGTTAGAGCAAAACTAGAAGAGATAGATAAAAAACGGCGAGACCACTTGAAAGAGCGTTAAAATCTGAATAAAAACCATTATATTCTATTCCTGTGATTTTAATTCTTACCATTTTTTTCCCCACAGAAACCATGGCATCATCTATTTTGAACGATTCAGAGAAAAAGCTAGTTCTTGACCGCATTCGAGCTGTCACATTTCGTGAAGCAAAGGAAGCTGGTGCACTTCATAACTCGACACTGGTGGCTGAGAGATTAAAAAGATCAGAAACTTTGTCAAAAGGAATTGGAATAAGAATCCTGAAGATTGTGAAACAGAATTTCGAGGGGAAGACCGGAGAAATTATCTCAAGAATCGAAAGACATTGTGCTTGCTGCATCACGGCGCCGAAAGAAGAGCTGCTCTGAGGTAGCGAAAGAGATACTTATCCGTAGTGGTAAGATAGTCAATCGGCAACTTGTGCATCAATTTCGAGTTCGCCAAGGCTTGAGTGCTTGGCATGAAATAGCTAAGCCATGGAAGAGTGATCCTTAATATTGAAGATCGGCTATGGTTTTCTGATTATCTTGAGGAATGGACGGAAGACGATTTCCTCACTTGGTTGTCAGCGATGAATTCTTCGTTTATGTCTCCAGAAAACCAAATTTTCAGAATGATCGGGTTTGGGCAACAACTCCTGATGAAGTCCCAGACGAACCAGAAGTATCGAGAAAATAGTAAAAAATCCAGCATGTGTGGGTGTTTCATTATGTTCTCTATTCGGAAGCTCATCTGGGTTATCAAACCAAGAGGAACCAGTTGGATGGGCCTTATTTTCGAATGTAATTTTAGCCCAACATGTAATTCCGTTTTTGAAAGACCCCGAGTGTGTTTTGGATGTTGAACAGGCAACCTTTCTTCACGACAAAGCCCCCTGTATGAAAGCACTTGCGACTCAACAACTGCTTAAGGACAATAACATTGATTTTTCGGAATAATGAATGGCCTGGCAATTCTCCCATCTTAATGTCTGTGAACATGTCGGATCCATCATGAAGGATCGGGTGGAGTCCTTAATGCTGGAACAACCCATTCAGAATCGGTATTCAACAGAAATTATGACTGCAAAGATCAACGAAGTCCTTGAAGAAATGAGTCATGATACCGATCTCTTTGAGACACGTCTGGGATCATACTCCCGTCGATTAATGGCCGTCAGAGCTGCAAATGGGGGCAACACCCGATATCAAAATAAGTGTTTTTATTCAAAATTAAACGCTCTTTCGCGTGGTTTTGTCTGTTTTTTTCTATTCCTTTCAGTTTCTTCTGTACAGGGGGGGCAATCATTTCCTGACACCCTTTACATTATATGTCGGAGTTAGAATATTTTTTATTTTTTTTTATTTGTTAAATTTTTCCAAACGAATGGTAAACTTTTCGTAACTATCCTATGCATGGTACAAAAGGTGAAGACGAATATAACTGAACTATTTCTCTGTACGAATACTTATGAGCGCAGTAGTATAGCCGAAAAAGGGGAGAGTGCAAGAATGTTGCAGGTTATTATGTAATGTTGCAAGGGGGGTGGGGTTTGCAAAGGGGGGTGAGGGTTGATGCAAAGGGGGTTGTTGCAAAGGGGGTGGGGGGGAAACTTGGAGGCGGCGTTATCCCCCAAGAGAAAGGAGGAGGAGAGAAAGGAGGAGAGGTGTTCACCTGGCAGGAGCCAAGTGCACATTAAGACTTCAGCCGAGTTGGCGTTGTTTTATAGGCTCCTAATCAGCCAGTTGGCGTAAATGGCTTGAGTTGCCAGATGCCGGGATACCATTGTATACATTATTATAGACTCCTAATCAGCCAGTTGGCTGTAAATGGTTGTCAGATACCTCTTTTTAGCAGTATTATTGCATACATTATTATTATATACGCCTAATCAGCCAAGGGGGAGAGGTACACATGCAGGAGGTACACATGCAGGAGGTACACACACGCACACATGCAGGAGGTACACATGCAGTAGTTACACACAGAGCTGGGCACTTGCGTTTTTTTGCCCGTTTTTTTGCGGTACTGCGGTACTACCGTGTTGGTCGGTACCGCGGAAAGTACTGCGGGAAATTTGAATGCGGTAGCGGTACTGCTGTACTTTCAGCGATCCTTTGCGGTACTGCGTTATGCGGTACCGGTTTGGTAGTGCGGTAGTAGTACCGCAGTACCGCAGTACCGCAAAAAAACGGGCAAAAAACCGCAAGTGCCCAGCTCTGGTTACACATGCAGGAGAGAGAGAGCTGAAGGAGGGAGAGAGACGCCTGTAGGAGAGAGAGAGAGAGAGAGCTGAAGGAGGGAGAGAGACGCCTGTAGGAGAGAGAGAGAGAGAGTAGTTGCCATTGATAGCAAGGCATATTATTTTCGTTTTCCTAACCTAAGAGGCCACTAAGGGGTTTACCAAAGGGCCAAAAAAAGAAGGACCAGAGGTCCTTGCTCGGCTGGAGCCGAGCTGGGAATGAGTATTCACCAGCTTCTCGATCTTTTATAAGCCTCTATTCTGGCTGAGTTGCCAGATCACGCCTTGTATTGGGGTGCTGAGTTGCCAGATCGCACCATGTATTCTAATAAGCATTGTGTACCACAATATGGTAGATGAATTAAATAATTACACACTTAATTGAAATATAGATGTATATAGTGTTTTACAATAGATGTATATAGTGGATTATATGCAAAATATAACATTAACTTGAGCTTCCTTGAAGTTGAACTTATCGAAACAAATAACGTAGTTATCCATAATTCAACCAACCATAGCAAACAGAATTATATATAATATATATATATATATATATATATATATATATATATATATATATATTAAAGCATTGTGTACCACAATATGGTAGATGAATTAAATAATTACACACTTAATTGAAATATAGATGTATATAGTGTTTTACAATAGATGTATATAGTGGATTATATGCAAAATATAACATTAACTTGAGCTTCCTTGAAGTTGAACTTATCGAAACAAATAACGTAGTTATCCAAACCAACCATAGAAAACAGAATTATAGAAATATATATATATATATATATATATATATATATATTAAGCATTGTGTACCACAATATGGTAGATGAATTAAATAATTACACACTTAATTGAAATATAGATGTATATAGTGTTTTACAATAGATGTATATAGTGGATTATATGCAAAATATAACATTAACTTGAGCTTCCTTGAAGTTGAACTTATCGAAACAAATAACATAGTTATCCATAATTCAGCCGAAAACAATTAATTTTATGGGTAACTATTTCGACATAAGTTTACTATAATTATATCAGTCTTTTAAATATCTTCTGATATATATTATATATAAAATACCACAATATATATTTATAGTTATTCAGTAACACATTAGAAAGATTTACGCAATAATAGAATTAACAAAGTTACCCAATAAATAATTCGTTAGACAGAAACGAATTTTTATAAGGGATACCCAGCTTCATTAAACTTGAAGATGAACGAAGCAAATAACATAGTTATCCATAATTCAGCCGAAAACAATTAATTTTATGGGTAACTATTTCGACATAAGTTTACTATAATTATATCAGTCTTTTAAATATCTTCTGATATATATATATATATATATATATATATATATATATATATACCACAATATATATTTATAGTTATTCAGTAACACATTAGAAAGATTTACGCAATAATAGAATTAACAAAGTTACCCAATAAATAATTCGTTAGACAGAAACGAATTTTTATAAGGGATACCCAGCTTCATTAAACTTGAAGATGAACGAAACAAATAACATAGTTATCCATAATTCAGCCCTCACGAATAACGAAACGAAATGATCATTTACGATACAATTCGAAATACGATAATTTACGATACAATTCGAAACCCACCAAACGAGATGAAAAGTTAAGAAACATACGAGCCTCATTCCCTGCGAAGAAAAAATGAAAAAACGAAATTAAAAGAAACGAAGAAAGTTGGATTTCCCCAAAACACAGTCCACTATAGCGAGGTTGGTTTCGGAGAAAATCTGCTTGCGAGAGACCTTTCTTAAAGACAGCCCTCGATAAGTACCCAATGCTCCAAATATTAATATTGCCATTGTTATTACTTCTACAATGAATCCAATTAAATTCTGCTTATTAAATAACTTTTTTAGACACTTGATTTTTATTATAAATATTTAAGTCACGAATAACAGTGGGAAAAACGTACACACAATATATATATATATATATATATATATATATATATATATATATGCTACACACAGACCGTGCATGGAACAAGGAACTCTTCTGGGATAATTAAATCCACTATAGTCCGAGTAAGTAATGACAAATACCGCCTCGGTGGTGTAGTGGTTAGCGTCGCGGACTACGAATCCATCGGCCCAGGGTTCGAGACCCGACGGCAGCCGGCGCGCAGCAAAACCCAGCTGTTCATCCTTCCACACAATAAAGAAAGTGGTTGGTAGATAAATGGGTACCCTAGGAGGCCTAGTGGTCAAGACGCTGGGCTGCTGATGGGTCGTGGTTCGGAATCCACGTTAAACTGTAGGTCTAAGGTGGAGTGAAAAGCTTGACCTTCGTCAGAATGAACAATTCGGGCGGAAGCTAACCAAAGGTTAGCCCGACGCGGGCAACGGGTCACTCGCAAAGAGAATTTAATCATTGGTAAACTTCCTTCCAGACCACTCTTTCTATATATATATATATATATATATATATATATATATATGAAAGAGAGCGAGAGTTTTGTTCAATAAATAATAATCGAAAAAAACATCATAATGCACGATTTTCTATGTAGCAATACTAATTAACTCTTTCTCGCCTACGGCGGTACAAGAACATAATACGTGCACTCGCTCGTAAATTAGACCTCCAGTTTAACATGGGTTCAGAAATACATCTCGTCGATGGGGTTCGTTGCTTACTCTACCACATGGACTTTTATATGTAAGAGACCTAACCTAACCTACGAAATACATCTCGTCAGGGCCGATCCTAGAGCCATATATAGCAATGGAAATGAGCGCGATGTGTCGTTAAATACGTGATTTAAAATAACAGGACCATTTGACCCGAGGCAGTAGTATACCCGAAAAACATCGTAATGCACGATTTTTTCTATGTAGCAATAATAATTAACTCTTTCAAATACGTGATTTAAAATAACAGGACCATTTGACCCGAGGCAGTAGTATACCCGAAAAACATCGTAATGCACGATTTTTTCTATGTAGCAATAATGATTAACTCTTTCAAATACGTGATTTAAAATAACAGGATCATTTAACCCGAGGCAGTAGTATGCCCGAAAAACATCGTATAACCTAACTATAATTTACAACTATAGTTTACCTTGACTTTCATATGCTTCTATCCTGTTTTATTAATAAAGATTTTTAACTTTTAATAACGTATGAATAAAGATTTTTAACATTTAATTTTATTTTAGTATTTATTCATGCCACGCCGCCTTAGACCACAGCTTAACGTTGAAACCGAATGTTCTTTTTAAAATATAATTAGGATATAATTTCTTTATTATAAAATAAGTTAACAATTATGTTAACAAACAATACTAATAATTTGTAAGTAAAAAATATAATATAAGGGACTACCATAGAAATGTAAGTGCCTATAATTCGATTTTATATATATGTTACTCGTCCGGTCTCGTTATAGCGGATTGGTACACGTCATAGCTCCACCCAGCTACATCGGCAGCCAATCACTACGAACATCTGGTCTTTTGGGCGGAGCTTGGCGAATGTGCATATAAAAGGGGATATTTTCAGTTGGGAGTAACAGTAGCTATTTTCGCATCAGTGAATAATCATTCCTCAACCATGGACCTGTACGTCTCCCCAGATTTGTATGAAGAAAGTGATACTGCAGCATTAACCGCAATTAGTCTTTTCAATGCGATTGATTGTGGCGAATTATTTTCGACGCAAACCGTAGAAGATATTTGCAGTGACGCTCCTTACAATCCGACGCAAGGGACTACCATAGAAATGTAAGTGTCCATAATTCGATTTTATATATATACGGAGAGTTGTAGTATTTCGTCAAATAGATACTAGTCAAAAATGTCAATCAATGTTATTTCCCCATCATGCTAAAATCGAAATTGGTAATCGAACCAAAGATATCTTCACATAATGGGGATCTGTCTGTATACTCTGTATATGTTTTCATTATTCCTTTAAGGTCCGATGAGGATTTGACACGTGTTATACAATCTTTTGAAGAACCTCGGAATATGGATGATATACTGATCAGTCAGCAGTGTCACACATCCTCCACCATGGACCTGTACGTCTCCCCAGACTTGTATGAAGAACGTGATACTGCAGCATTAACCACAATTAGTCTTTTCAATGCGCTGATTGTGGCGAATTATTTTCAACGCAAACCGTAGAAGATATTTGCAGTGACGCTCCTTACAACCCGACGCAAGGGACTACCATAGAAATGTAAGTGTCTATAATTAGAATTTTATATATATATGGAGAGTTGTAGTATCTCGTCAAATAGATACTCGCCAAAAATGTCAATCAGTGTTATTTCCCCATTATGCTAAAATCGAAATTTTTATGGCGTTCACTCCTCGAACCAAAGATATCTTCACATAATGGGGATCTGTCTGTCTGTATACTCTGTATATGTTTTCATTATTCCTTTAAGGTCCGATGAGGATTTGACACGAGTTATACAATCTTTTGAAGAATCTCGGAATAGGGAGGGTATACTGATCAGTCAACAATGTCACACCGAAATAATGTAAGTGTTTTTCGATCTTTTTGGGATAAGAAGACACAATATATTTTCATAAATTTATTAAATGAAAGAAATCAGTACAATAAACGAATATACCGTTACAAATATACGAACAAAAACATTATAATATACAACGAGTACGTACAATTGGAAAACGGTTTTTTATCTGTCTGCATACCATTTCATCGTTTCGGTGAGTGTGACACGGGTCAAATAAATTTAAAAAATTTATAAATTCTTTATCATTTGACATATGCATGAGAAATGAGACACAGTACATTCCGCAAACATTAGTAAAATATCCCTGCATACGAAATGGGTTCCATACAACTTCGGGAATATGTAACTGAGCGAGAAATTTTACAATAATAGGGTCACTCCAGGGTTGAGTACCGAGTGAATCAAAATAGTACAGGCGCTGTCTATTTTTAAAATAGACAGCGATCCAGTGAATCCCTTCATTACCGATGATGTCTGTGTTCACAATAAGACTACCGCATTCTCGCGTACTTGGCAAACTCAATGTTTCATTCTTCGCAAACACGCCGATAAATTTGGAACGTGTGACTCGCTCCATTACTTTCTGAAGTGTATTAGCATCCATTTTAAAAGTCAGTGATAACGCTTCTAAATCTATCTACTTCTATTAGGGCTTGCGATTCGAGATATACTAGTACACTAATAGGAGCGTCTATAGGCTTGGCGAATTCCAGCCGCACTGAGATGTTACCGCTCTGCTGTGGTGTTAAATGGGTATTTACGCTAGCAGATAAGTCAGGTGTAATGTCAAACGGATAAAGGTTAAATTGATCAATGAATTCTTCCTGCGTTACCCATTACCAAGCTCATCACAATCACCTGCAATATGGGTCAGATTACTATAGGCTCTGGCACAAAGAGGTAACACAGCGTCTGATGAATAGTCCGTACCCATTGTTCCACCCAAAGCAGTGCCATTAACGTATAGAGTTATATTTTTAAGTCCGAAATTCTCGAATTTAAAGGCACTCTTTTTATATTTTCCATTCACCGAAGCGTGGTCCTGCATGCCGATTAATATCCTTTTAGGAAGATTTCCCAGGGCAATGTTTTCTATCTGCTTCGATGCCAACCCTGCAGGAACCGTATATAGTTTGATCTGCACTCTGTTAATAGGATATTTCACTGTAGCGTTTAGTAAATTTTTCTCAATTTCTAGTTGTTTTGGTGAACTTAATTTCACTCGCCGTACGCGGAGGTATGTGTCCATAATGTGAACCACAACGGACTTTGCACCCTCTTCTTGATTCGCATCCAGATTTAAGCAGATCTCAGGACTCGTGCGGGTGAGCTTTATTTTCATATCCACCCCGTTCACAAGCAACTTCTCCTGGAAAGTGAAATCTGTGTGCAACCGTCCAAAACACTCGTATATTTTCTTTTTAGAATTTTTAAATTTGTCCTTTATACTATTTTCATCTTTAGTTTGATAATATCCCTCCGCACTTAAAAAGGTAGCCTTCGCTTCTTTGGAAAAGTTGAGGACATTTTCCAAATAGGCTCGTAGATGATAGTACCCCGTGCCTGCCGATATGTTGGTCTGATTTAAATATACGTCACACTGGTTGAATATGGCGTGCAGAAAGTTTGTTTCAGGGTATACAGCATATTTGTCATCGCAGGCCGTTCCATCAGAATGGGCTATACGTAGCTTAGCGTACATGTGCACACAGCTTGGATCAAAAAAGTAAGGACCTGAGCTGGGTATCACGAATTCTATAGGTGCACTCGGTGAACTAATTGTGTTTAAAGGGTTAATTGTAATAAAGTCACTGTGCTCAATAGAAACTTGGGTTGGCGGGAGCTCAAAAAAGGACAGCTCCGATTTACAGCATTGTGAACTACATGGGTGGATGAAGCGTGCCATGGCGAAATAGTGACTCCTCTCTCGACAAGTGGTAAACAAACTATGATTCATGAGATCAATATCCTTAGCTTATATCAGTCAAAAAAGTGGTCAACCATAGGTTTCATTCGCTTACAGCATTTCTTTTTTGATAGCCTTTTACGTTTAATACCACGTGACCCCTTCTTCTTCCGGGGAGCCCTCTTCTTCTTCCCGCCACCACGCATTTTTCTCTTTGCATCTTTGATGATTTCGTTCCGTGTACGCTTTAAATGTTTTTTTAGAGCTTCTTTAGGTTTAGCCCCGGCCAATATGTCTTCTGCAGTGTTAAGGCCTGATTGTAGCGCTTTCCTTCCAAGGTATCTGGCACCCCTCTTCAGCAAAGGAACAGCCGTACGTAGTATGGATGAAAAAATGGATCCAAGTCCACTACCGCGCTGGTATCGCATCCCTCGATAGACGGTGAAAGGCTTTCTATCCATTATAACTCAGTGCGTCGAAAGTGTAGCTTCACTGTTAAGCTCCCGTTACCGAATGGGAAGTTTTCGCCCTCAATCGTTCTTATATATATTGTGATATTGGTTATTAAATTAGTTGCGACATTCACATAATGGGGCCTGTCATATGTAATACTCAAACTCCTTCCTCTATGGTTGGGGATGTGAGCAATGCGCAGCAGGCGTGCCTGGGTATCCCCAACAAACTGGTGCTCCACTATATTACTGTAAATATAGCACATGTCTGGGGACCTTTCAGCCAATTTCTCCATCTTCAATTGATACATTAATCTGGACAAGTTATACTGTGTCTCGTGAAATGTGTCTCTTTGGAAGGCTGCGCTATATCGGCCGTTGGTTAGAATTTTGAACTTTCTATGTTCTTTAAGACGTCTGTTAGTCTTTGATTTTAGGATTAGTGTATGTGCAGGGTTGTTTACGATTTCATATACTAAATCATTCGTAAGGTTTGAGTTTCTTAAACTCACGTTTAAGCCTCTCACAACATCCTCGGCCGAACCATATTGACCCGGCCCTAGTCTTACTTCTGTACTGTAATACCGTGTAATCTTAGTCCGAGCGATGCGCATAGTTTCATCCATAGCTACCCCAGCTTTTTCACACTCGTCAATGTCTCTAAGAATCGTAAAAAACGGTTTCTTTATGTTCAATATTTAAAAAGACGGTGTCCAGCTGAATTTCGCATATCCCACCTCATACGAATCACGACCCAATTCAATGTGCCCATGGAGTTCTGTTACAAAGTTGGTCTAGCATGTTGTTAGGGTGTACAGACAGGACGAGGAGGACGGGAGTGTGACGTAGAAATGGTTAGGAGCCATGTTGCATACTATTTAAGCTTCATTATTGCATCAGCTTTTATATAGGTGTTGAAGCTTTCTGGGTACCCTAGCCATTTCACCAGGTACATTTTTCTCCTTCCTGAACCTTTGCTTCCTAAAATTTTCTCAATTTTAAACACATTTTTTTCTAAATTAAACGCAACTTTCTGCAATTCCTCGCGGTAAAAGCCTCCTGAGATTTCTTCCCCATTCAAATCTTCAATGTAATACATCATTATCACACCTTTAGGTCTCACAGCCCTAACTTTAAAAATCTCGCGTGTCCATCCTTGCTCAAAACCCTTTGCGAATTTATTCCCCGAACGCGACAGCCTTACATAATCATTGATTTTGAAGCGCACAGAGTGTTGGTGGTGGTGGTGGTGGTGATCCATCTCTTCTCGGGAGCGTACCTCTTTCTAAAACTTCGTTAGGTGTTGCCCCAATCGTGCGATGGTGTGAGCGGTTGTAGGATGATGCCAATGATTCCAGAATGTCTAGAAATCTGTATGTGTTTTTTATGTGTAAAATAACGGTGCATGCGTTTCCTTTATGGTGCGCTGAACTCTTTCAGCTAAAGAAGCCTTATGTATAGAATTGGTTGTGTAATAGCTGATATTAAACTCTGTCAACATATTCTGAAAAGCACGGCCTAAACTCCTTCCCCATATCCGTACAAAAATAGCCAGAAACCCTGTTTTCTTTTACATTAGAGTTTTGGTGGCTTTAGCAACTGTTTCAGGTGATTTATTTTTCAGAGGAACTAGCCACAGATATCTAGAGAACACGTCTATTATGAATAGAATGTAGCGGTAACCATCGTTATAACACAGAATATCTTTGCATGTCTGTTAAATCTGCTTGCCAAATAGAATCAATCGAGGAAGCCGTTGTCTTGGCTGTTTTAAAACCTTTTTCTCACAGGCTTATGAAGCGTATAAGCGTCCTGCTCCCTCAAAAATCTTTCAACATCTTTTTTTCCTACTCCGTAAACACTTCTGTACAGTCTATCTACGCCGCCGTAAGAGGATGGGGTAGAAATGTTATAATAGCGTTTAGTTAATACGTTAGCCATTTGCGTATTTTAGAGGCACGTGGGTAGGGTTGGTTTACCTCTTCTTGCTCCTCTTCAAGGTGTTACCGCCGGGGGTGACGGCGCCTTCAATTGTGTCACAGGCGTTGCATGTTCCAAGTCTTTTAACCTGTTCAGATTTCCTATCAACGTTTTAGGGACATTTATTTGTTGTAGTCTTGCTTTAATATGCTTCCATCTGATGGTGATGGCCTATCCCACTTTCTCACCAGATCATGGACAATGTCTACGATATTCGATCCCTGTACCTTTGATCCTTCCACAATGATCTCCCTGTATCGGTCCATTGTATGGCGGGATCCTCATTCATAGATTATAAAGACTTAAGCCTTTACTCCTCAATGTAAGTGGGAGGGTATTTTTTAATACATGTTCGATATGTCGTGTGGCTATCTTTTTGGTTGGTCAGCTGTGTCGTCGGGTATAGATCCTATGTCGCCATCGTCCCCCGTGCTGTGCCTAATAACCACAGGAATCTCTGTAGGGCTCTTATAATTTTCGTACTCGTGAAGAAATTTCTGCAGAGCTTCTTGGTATAAGATTCTTTTCTCATCAGGTGTTTTTTCACTGTTTAATAGGGCTAACAATTCGCTTTCCATTCTTTTAAGTCTGCTTTTACGGGATCTAGATCCGTGTCTCTTTGCAGTGAGGCGTACACCTCGTGGGGAATCACTACCACTTTCTTCATTATATTAATCTAGTCAGTAAAGGACCCAAAACTGAAAATAAGATGGGAGAAATGACCCTCCTGTTTGTACAATAATTCGTTTTTTCTTCGCTACAGTTTGGCTTTTACGAGCGAGTGCACGTATTAGTTCTTGTAGCGGCGTAGGCGAGCCTTCTGATGGGTTTTCATTGATACATTGCAATTTATAACGTTAAGACAGATTTCACAGATGCATTTTAAAAAGTCGGCATCGATATTTTTAATAAACATCTGCTGCATTGCCCGGGGCAGTCGATGATAGATTTTTATTAATTCACGGTATTTCTTTAGTCTCTTTGTCATTCTGGAATATACACCGTTTCAGGCTCGTTTGGAAATATATTCGTTCGCAGAAGCACTCTAAACGTGTTTCGCGGATGAAGGTCGCAAAGCAAATATCCGTAACGCGTGCTTGTAGCTTCTTTATAAACTTCCAAAAACTCCTTACGCTGATTCGGGAACATTTGATTGGCTAATACCCCAATTTGTGATACATCTCTACGTTGCGCGAATAAGACTAGATATTGCGTATTTAACGACACATCGCGCATGTATCTATTTTTGAAAAATAGATTCTGATTGATGAAGAACACGCTTATGTTAAGATGGTGGGAGAATACTGTAAATGTCTCGGCAAACGTTTTATCCATCTCCAACATGAGATCGTCAATTACAATGATTGTATGTTAATTTCCCTTTTAACGAATTAACGTCATATACGCCTTTGTGGAAAAAAATATCATCTTGGTACTCGTTGAACACTGATTGATACGTCGAATAGCACCATATAACTTTACGCACAAATTTCGAGAACATCTCCCCCTTTTCTTTAATGATTTTAAGCATAAACACAGTTTTACCACATCCTGTAGGTCCAGATAATACATGTGGATCTCGTGAATCTGAATTTTTCTACAGAGTCCATTTCTAACACGTCACACTCCTAAGTGAGTCATTTACAAAATATTACAAATTTTGAGTGCTGATCCTTATATTTCTTCTCCCACAGACCGTGAATGACGATGAGGTAGAGCAGCCCATCATTACGGATGACCTCGACGACAGTGTAGTTGTGATCTCCTCCCCTGAACCCTCACCAGCGATACCGGTAACACGTCCAAAGCGGAGGTATGAGATACCCACGTCAGGTATAAAGCGACCGAAATACGCGTCTGTTGCAGCGGTAATAGATCCCCAACCCTCAACCTCTACGCAACAACACCCCCAGCAGCACCTAATATATCCCCTTATTCATCCGCCGCCCCCCGTTCTGTTAAGTCTACAATAATAGAGCCCCAACCATCCTACGCAACAGGGCCCCCATCAGCAGCACCTAATATATCCACTAATTCATCGCCCTCCGTTCTGTTGAGGATGGTATAACGCTGGAATTGGTGCGATCCGCAGCCCCCACCCCAGCCTTGACTAGAAATCGGTATTGAGTCAGGGTAGACCCTAGAGTCATGTTAGCAATGGTATTGAGCGCGGACTACGCCGGTTGTAGAGCGTATTATAGAGTTTGCTCTTCAGAATCGTGACGAGCGTGAAGTCAGGACGAGTATGTCCTTTGGATTCGGTCAGATGACGGTGATGTAGACGATTATTGGGTGATAGTGCCATTTAGACGTTTGGCGGCTGAAGATGTAGAATATATATTAGGGCGTATAATGCAAGCCGCCCAAAGTAGTATAGCCTTCAATATGGACAACTTCACGGTAAATATTGACCATGTATACCGTGTTGCGGGTCATAGTGCCATACCGTATACTCTTAACTTCAATTCTCAAGCTATTTATAGACGGCATATAAACGTCGATCGTGGTTGCGGCTTTATAACAGTACTCTTAGCACGTATGTTTACTGTACAAAATACACGAACTCAAAAAATTTGGTTGCCTACAGTCTGGAGCATGCCCGTAACTAGCTGAAGACTGTGAACTTGAATTTGACTGTAATATGGGTCCTGAAGAGCTGAGAAGGGTAGAACAGGAAATGAATGTCCGCATAGTTGTGTTTGGGTTGGATGATCGTCGTAGGACTGTGTATGTTTTTAAAAGCTGTGTGAGAGATCGTACAAGGCCCCTACTTATTTTAGGATTGTCAGGGACAACGTATCTCCCCATCCGTAATATAAGGTGGCTTTACGCGAGTTATGACAAAAGTCGAAAATATGGGAGACATCATGATTTGTGTAAGGGGTGCCTCGAGTTTGCGGATGATATAGTGAGACATTGTAAAGATTGCCACATGGTATGTGAGCAGTGTAAAAGCACCAAATGTGAAAGCCGTGTAGTTGAAGCTGAGAAGAGAGACTGTGTGTGTAGACGCACATTTTTCAATAATAGCTGTTTTGATTTCCATAAATCAATTGGCACGTGCAGGAAATGAGAATCTGTGAATGTGGTATGTTTCACACAATGGATAATTGGGAAAATTTAAGCACAAGTGTGACGTAATTCACTGTCCTACATGCCAGGAGGAATATAAGGCGGATGGAGTAAAGCATGTATGTTATATGAAAGATGCTAAGCCTAAAAATAACCCCTGTATAACTGTATACTACGATATAGAAACATATACGAACGCTGAAACCAAAGAGGTAATTCCACATTTACTTGTGAGCCAGACTATCTGTGATGAGTGTATGGATATCGAATGTGACGAGTGCCCAAATGTGGTAAACGGACAAACGTTTTTAAAACGAATGTCAGCGATAGTCCTGTGAAACTATTTGTGTCCTATATTGTCAAGTTAGCCAAGTTCAAAAAATGACTGTGATATTCTCGCCCATAACGGGGCAAAGTTTGACACGCAGTTCCTTTATAAGGAGTTGCTTGAACACGAATCCTCTGAGATATTTACAGGTGATCCATTGAAAAGAGGCAACAAATTAATACAGATGCAGATAAGAGGCAATGTACAATTTAAAGATACTTTATTATTCACACCTTGCAAATTAGCAAAGCTAACCCAAGGTGATGGGAGTAGCAGCTGAAGTTTCCAAAGGATACTTCCCTACACTTTCCTCACCAGCGAGACTTTAAACTACGTAGGCCCACCACCCCCCAAACATTATTTTGACTGCATGGATGAACGTGAAGACTTTGATCGATACTACAACAGTTTTAATGAAAGTAACCCTTATAATATAGCTGATGAATGTGAGCGTTATTGCGTGAATGATGTGCGCGTGCTTAGAGTATGTTTCCAGGCCTTTAGAAGGATGTACATAGCCCGTTTCAAATGCGATCCACTGCAAGTCGCAACCACCATCGCATCATTATGTTTTACGGTGTTCAAGAATAACTTCATGCCGAAAGACACCTTAGCCATTATTCACCGAAACAATCCCCGCAGTTACGGCACAAGGCTATTTACTGGCTCATACATCTACGCAACAGACAGGTGTATACATAAAGCACGCCCGCAACACGGGTGAAGTACCCATTAAGATTAATGGACGTGTTTTTTGGGTTGATGGGTTAAGTGAAAACCATGTCACTGGTGTGAAGACTGTGTACTCTTTTAACGGTTGCTGGTGGCATGGATGCCCCCGTCCTGAGTGCGGAGTCACCGGAGATATCAACGGTAGGTCTCCTGCCGACTGTCTTGCATCGACCCGCACCCGCGATCAACTTATAGGATCACAGTTCACTCACAAAGTCTTGTGGGAGCATGAATATGATGCACGGATGGAGACAGACGAGGTGTACCGTGAGGAAATAAAAGCGATCAAGCGTTCAATGGTGCTGGATCCTCTCAATTGTGGTGATAGCTTGTTTGGAGGACGTACAAATCCTTTCAGACTATACTTCCCACCTACGGAGGGCGTGAAGCTCCATTACTACGATTTCTGTTCTTTATACCCATACGTGATGAAGAGCAATCCGTACCCCGTGGGCGCTCCTGAGAAACTGGTGGGGCCTAGCCTACCATCCATCACTGAATTTTCAAAAATTTGAATGATCGTTACTTTGGGATCTCTTTCGTAGACGTACTCCCCCCACGCAATTTATGGATGCCGATCTTACCTGTCGTTATCGACGACAAGCTCATGTTTCCCCTGTGCGTGAAGTGCGCGGAAGAGGATAACGGCGAATGTAACCATATACCCACCAGCGTAAGATCAGAGGCGTATATACAAGTCCTGAGTTGGCCCTAGCCTTGCGCCATGGTTATAGAATACTGAAGATACATGAGGTGTGGAGGTTTCAGAAGCTACCCAACCTTTTCACACCATATATAACACCTTTTTGAAGGATAAGGTTGAGGCATCAGGGTATCCGCGAGGAGTTGATACCGAAGATGAAAAGTCTGCCTATATTCAACGTTACCGCGACCGCGAAGGTATACAACTTGATCGTGTCCAAATTGTAAAGAATCCTGGCAAGCGCTTTAGTGCAAAGTTGTGTCTAAACAGTCTATGGGGAAAATTTGCGCAGAATACCGGCAGAGGGAGCATTCATTTGGCACAAAGTTATAGCGATGTCTGGGATTATGCCAATGCCCCCGATAAAGAGGTCATGGAGATCGTAAATGTAGGTAATACTTACGTAATAAAGTACAACAACAACTGAATTTGCCACAGTTACCTCAAGGGTTACAAACATACCTGTGGCCAGCTTCACAACAGCCTACGCCCGTATAAAACTTTGGGGTCTATTGCATTCTCTTGGGCGGAGAGTATTGTATGCCGATACAGATAGCGTGATATTCACAGAGAGGGAGGGTGAATACATGCCCACTATTGGGGAGTTCCTCGGCGAGCTCACTGATGAGATCAAGGATGAGTATGGGGACAACGCATACGCCGACTCTTTTGCCTCAACAGGACCTAAGACTTATGGGGTACGGGTCAGGGTGGGGATGAAATGAAATATATCGTGAAGGCAAAGGGTATTACGCTCAACCATGCGAATCGGGAGGTTGTTAACTTTGAGTCGTTGAAGGATCTAGTATGTTTGGATGAACAACCTCACCAACTAATTGTAGGCACCCACAATTTTCGGGCGCAGAAGCTGGGTGGCGTGAAGGAACTTAGGGGTACGATGGTGTGCCGTAACACCTATAGGAAACGTTACCAGTTACCTGGTACCTATGATACCGTACCCTTTGGATACCAATGATGCTTCTAACTCACACGTCTTGTATATAATCGTATCTATTTGTAAATATATGTATATATATATATATATATATATATATATATAACTTGAATATCTCGTTTATTAAATCGTATTTGTAAATATATATAACTTGAATATCTCGTTTATTAAATAAATCATGTTTCAAATAGCGTTTCACTTTCTCCTTTGTGTGTGTGTGTGTGTGTGTGTGTGTGTGTGTGTGTGAAAGTTCTAAGCTCCGCCCACTGTAAGACCGTGAGTCATGCTACTATCTGGGAGTCCCTGCGTGGTCAGTCGACCGCAGTAAGCCCGAGAGATCAGACGTGTATTCAGATCAGACGTGTATTCAAATGGCTACCTTTAATATTGCTTGTACAACGTTTACGAAATGGTATTCAGTAAAGTGCCAGGATGTGGTGGATACCGAAAAACTTCCTATTCATCCCTCCTATGCCTCTTTTAAAAACACATTGGATTGTGCGAAGTTCCAAGATGTACAAATACTCTACGGATGTTCTGGTGAGACCGTTGAAGGCTTTCGTTGCACAGACGATGTGCTGAAGTATACTGCAGAGCTAAACTTTATAAAGTCTCACATACACCGTGAAGTAAAAGAAACAACGCGTGCAGAAGAGAAGCAGCAGGTATGGATAATGAGTCTTGCTGATGGGTGGTGTAACAAGCGGTATTACGTCATGCTACACCATGTCGATTACTCATACCCTACGACTGGAAATGTGAATCTCGTGATCATGGACAATCTTAAGTATTTTTATCACTATATTAACGTATATCATGATGAGGTTCGTAGTGAGGTTGTGGCTAGTGCCCTGCGTGAATTTTTAACAGAGTTTAGGGACGAGTATCGTTTGATGGGCAGAAAGGAAAAATATGAACATATGTTCCTCTCAAATAGTGCGCCGGAGTGTGGAGATGTTTAGTAAAACGTTCCTAGTTCTTATCCAAAATGTCTGGTGCGTAGGCTGGTAGGGATATTCTTGTACCGGTACAACAATTCGACTCGCGGAACAAGCCCATTCACGTATCATCGAGTCAGCAGCCCGTCGAACCATTCCTGCCTACCTGCGTGCCTCACACGGCTCATAGTTATCTCAGAGCTTGAGCCGAGTGGACGTGCGCTCTTCGAATACGATGGAACTTCCTTTGAGCAGCATTCTCAACGCCTCGTACGATGTGTCCGTGACGAAATCGTTGCGCGTGTTCAGGCGTAATTCCGGTACCATTAGCTATGTACTGGAAACGGAATGTAGACCGACAAACAAACGGGTTTATTTAAGTATCGAGGAGATGAATAGAATCTTTGTGATAGTTGAGAAGTGGAGTGAAGATCGTTATAAAATACCTGCTAACGTAGGTACAAGAAGAGAGCAGATTAGTGACGCACCCTCATACGCCGTTGTATGTACGTTGTGTATAAATAACGATCGGCCGTGCATTGATATAAGGCTGATGTGGAAGAATGCTTCTGATAATAACGCTCTTATTCCTACGCGAAACCGTTTCATCCTCGACAGAATGTTTGAAATCGTCGGATTCCGTAAGCTGAAACCTATATTAGACGTGCGTGTTACGGATATGCTTTATTTTGATACAGTACTTGAATACGCATACACCGCTCTGCTCGATGGGTTTACCGAGTGTAGGACTGGTGAGAATGGTCTAGTGCTGGATGTTTATTTAAAAAGTTTAGACTCTTTGAAATACCATGAACTTTGGTACAAAGCAATTGATCGGTACAAGGCTGAGCTCACCTACACCGTTCACCCTGAAGAACTATTTCTTTATATAGCGCGAAGTTGTCGTAACGATTTAGAAGATTATTTCAATTGCCGCTATGTTGAGTGAGTTCACGATTGATAAGCTCGAGTCGGTAGAAATAAACCCTCGATTGGAAAAGCGTTCTTATAAACTTGTGTTTAATAATGTAGCTAACGATGAACTCTTTGTGCGTGCTTTTGATTGTATTCTAGACGGTTTAAAGATGACTTACCAACCGGTTGTAAAGTGGGAACAAAAATAGTACTGAACGATATGAAAGCTCTTCATATCGAGTACAGGTTTCCCTATACTTTAAGCGGTGAAATATTATTAAGCCGCATATACTGCGTAATGCAGAGCAATAATGATGTAATTGTAAACTCGATTAAGACCGAGTTTAGTATTTTGAAAAAAAGTGAATTGTATTTATATTTTGCTTGACATTTCCCCGATTATACGCATATTTCTATTGATTTGTGTTTTTATATATATATATATATATATATATATATATATATATATTGCGTGATATTCTCCTGTACTGTTATGTACATATTTCTATTGAAGTGTATATGAAATGTATATTTTATTTTATATATCACCATAATTGTGTGTGTGTGTGTGTATTTCTCCTGTACTGTTATGTACATATTTCTATTGAAGTGTATATGAAATGTATATTTTATTTTATATATCACCATAATTGTGTGTGTGTATATTTCTCCTGTACTGTTATGTACATATTTCTATTGAAGTGTATATGAAATGTATATTTTATTTTATATATATATATCCAGAATTGTGTGTATATATTTCTGTTATACGCATATTCCTCAAATGTATATTTATTTTCTATATATTTATAATAAAAAGAATGATGCAATGTTGTTTATTGTTATGCCTTCTACTACCGGTATTCGAAATATAATAATGTATACAACGGTATTGCGGTATCTGGCAATATTTAAGCCTTCTAAGCCAACTGGCTGATTAGGAGTCTATAATAGTGTATACAATGGTATCTGGCAACTCTGTCTTCGGAATACATGGCGCTATCTGGCAACTCATTTACAGCCAACTGGCTGATTAGGCGTATATAATAATAATGTATGCAATAATACTGCTAAAAAGAGGTATCTGACAACCATTTACAGCCAACTGGCTGATTAGGAGTCTATAATAATGTATACAGTGGTATCGCGGCATCTGGCAACTCAAGCCATTTACGCCAACTGGCTGATTAGGAGCCTATAAAACAACGCCAACTCGGCTGAAGTCTTAATGTGCACTTGGCTCCTGCCAGGTGAACACCTCTCCTCCTTTCTCTCCTCCTTCTTTCTCTTGGGGGATAACGCCGCCTCCAAGTTCCCCCCCACCCCCCCTTTGCAACAACCCCCCTTTGCAACAACCCCCCTTTGCAACAACCCCCACCCCCTTTGTATCAACCCCACCCCCATTTGCAACAACCCCCACCCCCATTTGCAACATTACATAATAACCTGCAACATTCTTGCACTCTCCCCTTTTGCGGCTATACTACTGAGCGCCACTGTAATTTCCATCTTCTACTGTAATTACGGTAGGTGGTGGTGACCCACACTTACGCATCATGAAATCTGTTTGTGTACACAAACTTTTAAGCTTAACTTTAATGACAGTAAATTTGCTTACCCTCTGAATATTATGTAATTCAGGTTATGGAGTATGCTTCTCATGTGTTGGGTGGTTCAACCCACCCAGCCGTACTTGACCGGGTGGAATCAAAGTCTTTTCGTCTCATCAATTCTCCACCTCTTACTGATTCTCTCTCTCTCTCTCTCTCTCTCTCTCTCTCTCTCTCCGCCACAATGTTGCCTCACTCTCTCCATACTATCGCTATCATAACGGACATTGCTCTTCTGAACTCTCAAACTGCATGCCTCCTCCTATAAGGAGAGCACGCAGTACCAGACGTTCTACACTTTCTCATTCCTTTTCTGTCCAACTATCTAATGCAAGGGTTAATCGGTATTTTTAATCTTTCATCTACTCAACCGATCAACTCTGGAACAATCTTCCTCAATCCATCTTTCCTCCTGTCTATGACCTCCCATCTTTCAAACGCAGAGTGTCTAGGCATCTCGAAAACCCCGGCCCTTGATTTTGGCTCTGTTCTTCTTCTATGGGAGGGGCGCTTTTTGCCGGCGTTTGCCCTTGGCCCCCCCTTCCTGCATAAAAAATATTTTATTTAATCATAACCATCATAACCTCCGAGTGACGTTTCTTATGAAGTTTAGTTCTTCAGTATTTTAATGTTTTATTGTTTTAAATCTTGGTTTAATTTCTGTAATTAAATTAGTTTCAAGTTTTGAATTTCAATTTATATTGATACTGATGATGGGATATTCCGTCCTGAAACGTTTATTATTAAATCATGCTCCTTAGGGACATTTTGGCTATTTACCTTCATATTTCCACTTCTATTCCCGAGAAATACCGTATTTCCCGGCGTATAACGCGCACTTTTTTTTTCCCCAAAAATACTCCAAAAATCACCCTGCGTGTTATACGGCGATGATACACATTTTTGGTAGGGGAGGGATGGTCGTATTATTCTATTTTTGCTGTATATCGTGTCGTGGCACATTTTTTGCACTATGCACTGAACAATTACGGTGCGCGTTTTACGCCGGGAAATACGGTATGTCCCTCCCAAATATATATATATAATATATATATATATATAGCAGGAATATAAAGACAAGAGACACGACTCTCAACATTTATTGGTCAAACGTTTCAGTCCACTCCGGGGCCATCTTCAATGACTAAATGAATGAACATCAAAATTAAGAGAGAACCAAAATCAATAATATAAAACTAAAGAAACCTAAGTAAAAATTTTTTTACAGAAAATAATGTAAAACCTTATACAAGAAGCAAAATAGTTTAAAAAAATTTTGGATTATAAGAAGAAAATAATAAGTCAAACCCATTAGAAGTAAACACTAGAATAAAGTAAAATTTAAAAGGACCAACCTGAGTGGTACGAGTTGCAAACGACAACTGGAGAAAAGGGAAAGGAGTATAAATCTAAATTGGTGGGTGAGTTGCGTTGAAAAAGATGTTTGGTTGGTTGGTTATTATAATGTATGTAATTTTATCGAGGAAAGGCTGTCATTTAATTCTGGATTTAATTTTCTGATAAAGAGGGATTCTAAAATTTTGAGATCAAGTGAATTAGGAGCAGACGACAAAATCGTAAGAGTCCCGGGGGCACGGGTGGTCATGGGTCTCTAAATGATGCCGAATAGCGGAGGATTCAAGAGTGGAAAGAGAGGGCGGGAAGTTCGATAAGAAAAGCCCAAATGCTTCGAAATCCTAAGTTTTAACTGCGGAACAGTCTGCCCTACATAGCGACTTTGGCAGGTCGCACATGTATATAAATAAATTACAAAGGATCTCAAAAGCATGGGGAGGTGATCTTTATGGCGAAAAAAGGATTGCAATGAATTAGGATTAGAATTAATAATTATGAAATCGCACTGAGGGAAGTGTCTGCCCAAAATAGAGTGGACATCTTTATTGAGTTTAAAAGTTAGTTGGTCTAAAAAAGGAAGCTTAAGATAAACTTTGTTTCGAAACCGTGGACTGAATTATTTTAGGCGAATATAGGTTATTTAAAAATTTTGAAATTAATTATAATTAAAAAATCTCTTAATAAGATACTGAATTTCTAAGTTAAATGAAGATCAACTTGAACAGTTTTTCGCCATAAAGATCACCTCCCCACGCTTTTGAGACCCTTTGTAATTTATTTATATACATGCGCGACCTGGCAAAGTCGCTATGTAAGGCAGACTGCTCCGCAGTTAAAACTTAGGATTTCGAAGCATTTGGGTTTTTCTTATCGAACTTCCCGCCCTCTCTTTCCACTCTTGAATCCTCCGCTGTTCGGCATCATTTAGAGACCCATGACCACCCGTGCCCCCGGGACTCTCTTACGATTTTGTCGTCTGCTTCTGATTCACCTGATCTCAAAATTTTAGAATCCCTCTTTATCAGTAAATTAAATCCAGAATTAAATGACAGCCTTTCCTCGATAAAATTACATGCTTTATAATAACCAACCAACCAACCAACCAACCAACATCTTTTTCAACGCAACTCACCCACCAATTTAGATTTATACTCCTTTCCCTTTTCTCCAGTTGTCATTTGCAACTCGTACCACTCAGGTTGGTCCTTTTAAATTTTAGTTTATTCTAGTGTTTACTTCTAATGGGTTTGGACTTTTTATTATTTTATTGTCTTATAATCCAAAAATTTATAAACTATTTTGCTTCTTGTATAAGGTTTTACATATTTTCTATAAAAAAATTTTTACTTAGGTTTCTTTAGTTTTATATTACTGATTTTTTTTTCTCTTAATTTTGATGTTCATTCATTTAGTCACTGAAGATGGCCCCGGAGCGGACCGAAACGTTTGACCAATAAATGTTGAGAGTCGTGTGTCTCATCTTTATATTCCTGCTGAGGATAAGATTCCCGAACAACGCTTCCATCGTTACTATATGTACAATTGTACATATATACACACGTATATATTTTTTTTTGTATGGAGAATATCCCTTTAACCAATATATATATATATAATAAGCAAACAACCACAAGGAAAAGGAAACACAAAGTCCGAGCGCTTTCGTCATATATTCACATTATGTGAATATATCACGAAAGCGCTCGGACTTTGTGTTTCCTTTTCCTTGTGGTTGTTTGCTTATTAATAAGGTCACGTGTTATTTTGTGATTCTAGTGCATATATATATATATATATATATATATATTGTATGGAGAATATCCCCCTTTAACAAAAATTTAACATTTTACAGCTACAATAAATACACTAAAACAGATCAACCATTTTTGTGTAAGGAGGTTCGAAGGAACAATTCTCACGAAATTGTAAGTTTTCTCGACAGCTCTTAAGTCTTAAGTGATATACACGAGAAGAGGTCTTGTTCGGGAAACTTCGTGAACGGTGCTCACCTTTTACCTAAAAGAGCTTTTATCTCTTTTTACTGTTTTTAATTTTAAATAACTTTTAATTTATTTTAATGCCAGTTTATTGCCAGTTCATTGCCTGTTTATATATATATATATAAAGCGCCTCGGTGGTGTAGTGATTAGCGTCGCTGACTATATGAATCAATCCATCGACCCCGGGATCGAGATCCGGTGACGGTAGGCAGCGCGCAACAAAACCCAGCTGTTCATCCTCTCACACAATAAAAAAAAAAGGTTGGTAGTTAAATGGATACCCTGGGTAGCCTAGTGGTTAAGACGCTGGGCTTCAGGTGAGGCGTGATTCGTTCGTATTCCACGTTAAACTGTAGGTCTAAGGTGGATTGACAAGCTTGACCTTCGTCAGAATGAGCAATTCGGGCGGAAGCAACCACCAAGGTTATATATATACTGTATGTATATAATATATATACTATACATGTATGTATATAGTCCGACCTCATCCCCGTAATAAGAAGGGATTATTTTAAGTAATTTAGTAAAATTTAAACTTATTTTTCTCTTATCGATGAAAGCAGATTTTCCCGGTGTAAAAATAAATAATTTTTGAAGATTTTTTTTTTCTCTCTCGAATGAAATGGTTGGTTGGTTGTCTAATAATCCTTTTAATTTCATTTAATTCCTCTTGGCCATTGATGGTCATTGAGAGTGGATCTTGAGAAGAGAAAATTATCGTTAAAAATGCGAAGTGGAAAATTAAAATTAGCCAGTAAATTTTTAAGAGTCTATAAACGACATAGTTTGATTAGGCTTACTTCTCATAACGGGTTATGTTTTCATCCTCCTTGATAAGATTTTATTTCGAAGCTTAAGAGAACATTTCCTCTCTATCCTTCCAGTAAATATTTTATCGTTTACTCAGTAATATTGTCTGTTTTTCGAATAAATATATTCAAAGGAAATTTCGGAGGTGGAGGAAGACTCTGGAGATGGGGGCGCCGAATGATGTAATAAAGGAAGAGCCCAAGGAAGGAAGGAAGGAAGGGGCGACAGGAAGTGTATTGGATATATGAAGAAGTGGAAATAGAAGTTAATTACGGTTTTTATACTAATATCGATACGAGCTTATCTACCAAAGCTAGTTCCTCATTTTTAAAGGCTACGTTGTGGCCAGTATCGTAACACCGCTTCCAGTCTGTCATTGAAGTTAAGTGATACTGGGTCTGGGTAGTCGTTCGATGGAGTATACCGTCGTCTGCGTCCAGATTATGTAACGACCCGTGGTTCGGATACCACGTAAAGCTGTAGGTCCCCTTCGTCATCTGACCTTAAATGTTGCGAACGAGGTTGAACAACCCCAATCATACATACTTGACCTCTCTCACAAAGCACTTTTATTCATCTCTGCTTTCTGACTTTCCTTTTTATTATCTTAAGCATTGGGTACATTTTCATGGTGAAATTACTTTTCCTTTTTATAAAACGCCTGCTTGGAACAGCAAAGCAGTGCCTGCTTGCACTACAAAAACCGTAAAGCGTCTGTTTCATAATGGAACGCTATTTGCAAAATGCGTGATAAGGATTTATATCTACTTTTACCCATTACTTAACGTACCCCATTTCGAGTATTGCAATAACTTTCTCTATAATGCATTTTCACCCTAATTCTTCGTTATTTTAGCTGAATCCTGCTTTCGTTATTAACTATACTAACGACATAAAGATTGGTAGTTTCACTTCAGCCCGATTTTCCTTCAAACACAACCGAATCCTTCAAGGACGGTGAACATCTATTTTTTTTTTTTTTTTTTTGCCAAACGCAATTAAGAGTAAATCTACACCAAAATTTGCGTAGGGGTGAGTGAATATTTACTTCCTATTTGGTGACACACTCATTCCCACACATTCCGAAAGTGGGAATGTTCCAAGTGGGAATTTTAGATTTCGGAAAGAATAAAGAGAGTTGTGACGTAATTGCAGGCCAGAGGGGGATATTTTCTTTAAAAAAAAAAAAAAATCTAACGAGTATTGAAATCGACCCTATTTTAAAAATAAATAAATAAGTCATTTACAAATATCCTAACATTATAATTTGCAGCTTAAAAACATATGGTCTTATCTTCAACATACTGTAAATTCTTTGCCATATTTATTAAAAAGAAATTGAAGTTATTCAATGCATAATTAATTTTGAAGCTATAAATTTTGTTTGTTTTATAACTCTTGCGTTAAAGAAACAAATGCATAATCTTTTGTTTTAATCACAGATTCAAAGAAAATTCTGCATGCGGCCATTTAATTAAAAAATATAGGCTAAATAAAAGCTAAACTTTTTCTGTGGCACTTCATTGTACCAGCATTTAACCAACCAAGTATCGTACATACCGGCGTATAACGCGCACTTTTTTTTCCCCCAAAAATACTCCAAAAATCACCCTGCGTTAAAATTCACTCGTTAAAATTCACTCGTTAAAATTCACTCGTTAAAATTCACTCGTTAAAATTCACTCGTTAAAATTCACTCGTTAAAATTCACTCGTTAAAATTGTACATGTGAAGTGAGGTAGGAGGTATATTTTTCCTAAATTTTTATTTTCCTAAATTTTCTCTTCAAAATAATTTTCTCTTCAAAATTAGGGTGCGCGTTATACGCCGGGAAATACGGTATATCTAAGCCTAATTAACCCTACATAAACATTATATAAGGAAAAAGAAAAAAACAGCAGTTAAATATTACACAAAGTGAATATTAAAAAATTGAAAGGAAATTTTCTTGAAATTGTGTCTAGAATTCAAATTTCACAGCCTACAAAATTTCTAATTTTTTTTTTTTATAAGTGGATTTAAGTACAGTTAGGTAAGTTTACGCTAGATTAGGTTAAATTACGTTTGGTTAGATCAAATTTGGTTAGATCAAATTTGGTTAGATCAAATTTGGTTAGATCAAATTTGGTTAGATCAAATTTGGTTAGTAAGAGGATTTCATTTTTGGCGTTCTTTTCTTTTCAAAAAATATCTTTCTTGACATCTCAAGAATTTGATCCGTTGATCAGTCGAAAAATAGACGAAGCGCCAACCAGGACACGTATCATAGAACTCGTATAAAACTGTGAAAATGCTTTAAATATCGTTCGTGCTGAAAAGAGGAAGATTTTTTAATCCTTTTATATTCATGATACGGATAATTTTAACTTTAACAAGCTTGGGAGCCTTTCGAGTAGATGATTTTACTGTTCATATTTGAAGTCTATCATTACATTGCTAATAATGTTTGGGGTTGTTTTAATCTCTTTCGTAACGGCACAAGTCATGTGACGGAGGGGACCTACAGCTTTACGTGGGATGCGAACGATCTACGGGTCACTACATCATCTGAACGCGGAGGACGGTCCCTCATCCAATTACCGAACAAACCAAACATCGCCTAACTTTGCTGATCAAGCGGAAAACTGTATTGCGATGTGGCCACGGAGTACCCACATTAAATAAGAAGGTTTCGAGTTGCCAACTATAAATTTTTGTGCGTATGCGCAGATAGTTTTATGCCCTTGAAATTATTTTTAATCTTGTTTTTAGCCTTTTACGGAACTGGCCTCCTTTTTTAATCCTGTTTTAATTTAATTTTCATGGAGGACCTTGTTCTGGCAGACCGAAATTATCAATGTTTGCCTTTTTTTTTTAGGTTTTCAGCCGTGACCTTTGTAATTCTTCTTCTTTAAGGTTAATGTAAATTTTATATATATGAAAATATATATACAGTATATAGTGGCAGATCTAGGATATTTCTTTGGGGGGGCTGATGCCTATACTGATGCCCAGTATATAGTAGAGGAATAACACCTTTACCTAATGCACAAAAAACACAATGTGGCTGCCCTGTTTAAGAGTCAGTAAGCACTAATTGGTTAAGAGAGAAAACGGTGAATCTACGTCTTTTATTTAATGCCAAAGGTAATAAGATAATTGAAAATAAAAACTGGCTGTTTATTATTATTATTATTATTATTATTATTATTATTATATTATTATTATTATTATAAAGCATTTACATTTAATTTCCAATATTCTGAATATTTTTTATTTTCAGTACTGAGTTTCTTAATAATAATTCTAGATAAGAATTTGCAGTATGCTAAGAATACTGTCTTCACTTTGCAGAAGCAAAAGTGAAGACAGTATTCTTAGCATACTGCAAATTCTTATCTAGAATTATTATTAAGAAACTCAGTACTGAAAATAAAAAAATATCCAGAATATTGGAAATTAAATGTAAATGCTTTATAAAGACATAGGCTGATATCGACTTTATTATTATTGTGGCAAAGACACGGTAAATCTGAAAAGATAAGAGGAAAGGCTTTTTTCTGTAAGATGAGTGGTCAGTGGGGGGGCTCGAGCCCCTTCAGACCCCCCTGAATCCGCCGGTGTATTATATATATAAGAAATGCTAAAAAAAACTTTGAAAAAAAAAAGACTGGCTGTACTTTCGGAACATATTTTTCTAAGATTTCCAAAGGGGAAAGAGGAACTATTTCGAGAGGCAAAAGCGAACACTATTCCGCAAGAGGAGGAGAGTAGCCACGAAGTTAATTAAATGCACAGACAACACCAAAAACGTGATACAAGTAAGATTGGAAAGTATAGACAGGAAAATACAAACCATAATTAAGGTCCATTCAGAGATAGAAGAGGAAGATATGATGAAAACACTAAAAGATAATCCAAAATACTTCTATAGTTTACCGAAAAGAAGAAAAAACTAGACCACTGTCGCATCCTTAAGGAAAGAAAATAATGAACTAATGATGATCGAAAAGAAATATCTGAAACATTGAGAGCTCAGTATGAATCGGCTTTCAGTACCCCAAGTAGAAACAAAGCAGTAGCTGACAGAAATACCTTTCATGAACAGTAATTAAGTGGAGAATGTATAATTGATTTTGAATTTATCGCAGACGATGAAGCGAAAGCTATACGGCAACTAAAGAAGGAGGAATAGTAAGGAGGAGATTGTAGGCATCAGTCGACCAGGGAAGTACCCCTGAGGTGACGTTAGGAAAGAGACAAAGATAGTGCTGGAACTCCCGTTTCTCCTGTCACTGTCCTCCTTAGCTGATCTTTTTCCGTGTCTCATCTACCCTATGAGCAGTCCAGCATACTCTCAAACACACACTTTTCCCTCTATTCTTCACTGCACATACAGGGGTTAGACAAAATATGAACACCCGCCGATTTCACCGGTTATCTTTACGGACTGCTCAGACACAAAGAAACGGTCAAATGACTGGCAAACCTATTTAATTGCGTAACAGAGAGTGTATACGTCATGTTATAACCCTCACGTTGTTTTTACAGATCTGAGTGAATTATGAATTAGCAGTTATGAAAAACCTGTCAGACTTCCAAAGAGGGCAAATTGTCGGAGCGCGGATGGCTGGTGCATCGGTGACGAAAACCGCTCAGATGTTCAATGTATCCAGAGGAACTGTCTCTATGGTCATGTCTGCATACCAAAACCATGGAAAGACAAGCACCGACAAATGCAATAGTGGACGCAAGAAGAAGCTGTGTGATCGAGACCGCCGGGTGCTAAAGCGCATTGTGACAAAGAACCATAAGACCACAGCTCCAAAAGTGACTGCAGAGCTTAACCAGCATCTTGCAAGCCAGGTATCGACCAGAACTGTACGTCGCGAGCTCCATGGAGCTGGATACCATGGGAGGGCTGCAATTGCCAAACTCTTCCTTTCGCACATCAACATTGAGCGGCGCAGAAACTGGTGTAATTTTCATAAGAAGTGGTCAATGGACCGGTGGAAGAATGTAGTCTACTCTGATGAATCCTCCTTTACGTTATTTCCATGTTCCGGTCGAGTTTACGTCTGGAGACAGCCTAAAGATGCTTATGACCCCGACTGCCTGACCCCAACCGTTAAGCATGGAGGCGGATCTGTGATGGTTTGGGCAGCAATATCATGGAATACTCTTGGCCCAACTGTAGTACTGCATGGTAGGGTTAACGCCCAGGTCTATCTGTCAATATTGGCTGACCAGGTCCATCCCATGGTCCAAACGCTGTTTCCCAATGGCGGCGCCGTCTTCCAGGATGATAATGCACCAATCCACACCGCTGGGGTCGTTAAAAACTGGTTTGAAGAGCATGTTAGTGAAGTAGAACGCTTGGATTGGCCTCCACAATCCCCGGATCTTAACATTATCGAGCATCTGTGGTGTCAGTTGGAGCAGCAGGTCAGAAGCCGATTCCCACCGCCGGCGTTTTTGGAGGAACTGGAGCAGGGTTTGCTCGAAGAATGGCTCAGGATTCCTCTAGCCACTGTCCAAAAGCTGTATGAATCAATTCCCCGACGCATTGCAGCTGTTATTGCCGCTAAAGGAGGACCAACTCCATATTAAGAATAAAAACCGCCATTTATCAAGGTGTTCATATTATTTTGTCTAACCCCTGTATATGCATCTTACATTCTACAATCTTTTCAAAATTTAAAAAAAAATATTTTGGCTCTTTTCTTTCTATGGCGCCCGTTTTGGTGGGGGTGTTCCCTCTTGGTCCCTCTTTCCTGCATAAAAAAAAAGAAGTTAAATCACATCCAGCTGCAGGCTCAGTCGAATGGAATGCCTTGTTGATTAAAAACTGTAAGAACGAAATAGCTACACCTCTTTATTGGAAATGGAGAAGATCCCTGGACACGGGGAGAAATACTAAGCATACTAAAAGGAGTGAACATTGTTCCTATATATAAAGGGGGGGAATGGGTCTCAAGCAAAGAACTGTAGACCGGTGTCACTGACATCGCATCTCACCCACATATTTGAAAGAATAGTCAGGGAGAAAATGTATGACTTTTTGGAGACACAGGAAAGATTCAATGAGAACCTGCACGGATTCCGACCAGGAAGATCGTGCCTATCAACTAATAGAGCACAATAACACTATCATAGATGCACTTGAGAACAATGATAACTACGATATAATATACACGGATTTTGCTAAAACATTCAGGCACATAAAATGAAGAGGATATCGGGCAAAGTAGGCAAATGGCTCTAAAACTTCCTCAGGGAATGGCAGCAAGCCGTAAAAATCCAAGCTACATCATCAAAATCGGAAGTACGCAGTTCAATACCCCAAGGAACAGTATTGGCCCTACTCCTATTCATTATCATGCTAACGGACATAGACAATGAAGTAACCAACAACAGCACAGTAACATCTTTTGCAGACGATACATATATCAGCAGAAAAATCGGCAATGCAGAAAAGGTGGAGGCCGTACAGAGGAACACACACAGAGTATACAAATGGTCATAAGAAAAAACATTTAATTTAACAACGGGAAATTTCAGCTCTTGATATATGGAAGAAACAGTCAGACCGCATACTACGTCCCAGATAGACAGGAAATTCATAGAAGCACAAATGCAAAAGATTTAGGGGTAATAATGACCGATGATGAAAAATTTGAAACAGAATCAGACAGCGATAAACAAAGCAAAAGGAGTTACGGGACAGCTACTGAGAACCTTCAAAAGAAGGGACAAGAAGGTCCCCTGCTGAAAACACGATCATACCAAAACTTCATACTGCTCAGTCTTGACGTCTCCATACAAAAAAGAAGAAATTAATAAACTAGAAGTACTCCAGAGAAATTTTACAGCCAAGATTGATAGCTGCAAAGAACTCCACTACTGGGAAAGACCAGGTAAATTAAATTTCTATTCGTTGGAAAGAAGAAAAGAGAGACATCATAATTTACAAATGGAAAATAACCAAACAATTGGTACCAAACCTCAATCTAATCCTAATTACCATCCAAACAACGCTGAAAAATAGGAAAGGTAGAATGTGTAGTGTTTCCAAACTAAAGACCCGACAAGGGACCCCCTCAACACCTGAACACTGAAGGAAAATAGCTTCGTTGTCAGGGGGCCAAGACTTTTTAACCAGCTTCCAAAGAACCTCAGAAACGTCACAGGAGTCAAAGTTGAAATCTTGAAAAGAAGACTAGATGCTTGGCTCAGGACGGTACCAGATAAGCAGGCTGTGCCTGGCTATGTGCGATGGAGATCGCAAGAAAGTAACTCGCTCCTCCATCAGGTCAGGCCTAGAGGTGCGGCCACCAGCTTGACCTTCGTGTAAAGAGAGACCGACGCCCAAGAAGCAATTAGCAATTTTGCAGTCTTCTCAACTTTGATGTCCGTGATATGACAGAGCTCCTGTGATGAGAGTATCCCAGCAAGGAATGAGGCGTTTCATTGACGTTTTGTAAACGTTTATTGACGTTTTATAAAACGTTTATAAAAGTTTTATAAATGTTTATGATTTTGGTAAACGTCCCATTTCTTGCTGGGATAAATGTGGGTACGATCACATATTCCTTCGAGAACATCCTCTATCATCAAACTTAACCCTTTGACAGTGGGGGGGGAGGGGGGAATTTTGTACGGTTAAGTCTGAATGCTTGTATTTGAAACTGTACCTATTCGACTTAGACGTCCATAAAGGGTTAAAACCAGAATGACTTTGTTGAAAGAACTGATGCTATGATCTAATTTCTAGAACTTTACTACCTTGTTGTATACAAAATTTTTGAGTTATTGGTCATTGTAAAAGTAGCTTCATCATCAGTCGTATTTGGAAAAGTATACACACACACACACACACACACACACACACGTGTGTGTGTGTATATATATATATGTCTGTATGCATGTATGTATGTAATTTTATTGTTACACTTATGTTACCTATGCTTACCTGCACCAAATTCCAATAGGGCGTGACTTGAGCAAGGCTCTCTGTGATATCCGGGCATGCTGGACCCAAAAGGAACAACAACCTGGATTTTTGGGTGTAGACTGCGTGAAAGAAAGCATCCACACCAACTCCGGTGTCACACTGGAATGGAATTCATTAAGGACATTAATTACAAAATTTATTGTTTCTTTGCTGTATTTATAATAATAATAGTTTTGGGGGTTGTTTAACCTCCTCCTTAACGGCAAAGGTCATCATGACCCGGAGAGGATCTACAGTGGTCGAATTGTAAAATTTTAACGAGGGGGATGGTGGTGAAGGTGGGTAGAGTAGTTAACAAGGGGGATGTCATCCCCCTCACCCCCTTCAGTTCTTATTTTATCAGTATTTATTTTATACATATTTTATATATATTAATAGTTTTTATTATAATAGTAATATTAGATAGTTTAGAATAAAAATATAGTAACTTGAAACTATTCGGCTATTCCGACTCAGACTGCTGTATTAAGTCGGATTAGCGAAGATTTACATTATATATATATATATATATAATTTTTAGGTTGCTGTTAAAGCGTATTTTATGTAGTTAATAAGAGGGTGGTTATTTGATTCTGAGTTAACAAGGGGGATGCCATCCCCCTCACCCCCCCTTCAACTCGAGCCCCCCCCCCACATTTATGTGGAATCCGAGTCATTTGCGGGGCGATACATCATATGAACGCAGGAGAAGGTCACCCATCCAACTGCTGAACAAACTTAGCAACGCTTAACTTCTCACAAAGAATCCATAAATGTTATATATACACATTTTTTTCTTGTCACTTAGTTTTTCAATCACTTATCTTGCCACCAACACTTGATCAGCTCATCCTCTACCTTCCCTTAATCATCTCCAACCAAAGGAATTTTTTTAGATTGTCAATACTCTCTTAAGCATACTTCTAACTGTACTTAAAAGACCTTTTATAATTTTTACATTCGCATCTTTTACCTTTTTTTTGTACAATGGAATATTGTTTACTATTTTTAAATATACAGAAATTTTAAGATATTTTAATTAATTCCAAAATGAAAAATGTATTAATTTTTTCATGTTTTTGTCGAATGGTATATTTCTGTAAAATCATTTGGAAAACGCTCACTTTCCCACGCTTTTGACATCTTCCACAGCCATTCAAGTACCATTCTACTTCCACCTTTAACATTTAATCATTTTACTACATATCCCATCAATTCCTGCCGATTTTCTTCAGCTTCCATACTGCTCATTCAACTTCCTCTAATTTGATGTCTAACCCCGGCCGTCCATCACAAATCATACGATCATAGGCACACTGCTCTCTCTCTCTCTCTCTCTCTCTCTCTCTCTCTCTCTCTCTCTCTCTCTCGCAGGGGGTATAAAGGTTATGACATTTCTTCTGGATGTTGTAAACTTTATACTTGGGGTGTGACAGCCCTCCGGTCCCGAGTCGTGGGATTCTAGAGAAATTGGCTGCCAGTTCCTTTAGGTTCTCTCTCTCTTTCGGGAGGGCGGGTAAAGTATGTTGTACAATCCTGTTCCGTGGGTTACTAGGACCCCATCCCTACTCTGTCCTTTTCGCTTACATTAAGGATGTTCACCTCTGACTGAAAAAAAAAAAAAAAAAAAAACCTTTTCCTTTAGTATTAAGTATTTTTCTCTTCTTTTACTATTAGGACCCTACTGCTACCTCATGCGTGGGAAGAGAGGCTTTGGAACCTCTGTAAATAACACCATTTAACGCTCGTAGGTTGTGAGAGACTGGGATGGAGGGGTCCCAGGCGTAGGGGCGCGATGAATGGAGTGTGGCTAGTGCCCCGTTAAGCCCATTCCTAACGCGTAATGGCCTGACCAGCCCCCTGCGACCGTTCTTTGGTGACCAATTGATGGTGCTTGGCTGTACTGCTCTGAGGTGAGAGAGCTTTACTGCCCAGCTGGCTGCCAGGCCAGCGTAAAGTCTCGGGCGTAGACTCTGGGTCTGGTGGGATATCCCTTGAACACTGGATTCTAAGAGTCTGGCCGCTTGTGAGTGACTAGTAAGACTTAGTAAGGGGCTGCATCTCGCTGTCGCTCCTGGCGGAAAATCCGTGATGCCTGCGTCGCGAGTGTTTGTCAGTTGGTAGCTGCGACACGTTTGGGATTGTCCGGCCCTGGGGAGACCTTTGGTCGGTGCGGCAGCAGCGAGAGGTGTAGTCTTCTGGAAGGGATGAACGTCACTTGCAAGTAGGTGGATGCGTCTACGCGCGGGATGAATTCACCCCCCCCCCTTTTTTATATACTGGTCAGAACGTTTTTGATAGTTTTCATTGCTAGAACGCTTTATCTTATTCAGAGTATTCAGAAAAAAAAAGAGAAAAATATGGCAGGGCCAACTAAATTGAAAGCAGAATGCTTTAAATGTAAAGTTAATCATTGGTGCGTTGACTTCCCTGAAGGTAGTATCAGCGATATCACATCCCTTAGTGTATGTTTGTTTTGTAAACTTAGAGACAACCACGAAAAGGAAGTTAAAGAGCTAAAGGAATTAGTAAAAAAGCTTGAAGCTAGGGTCGTCGCACTGGAAATCCAACCCAGTGGACAAGATCAAACTAAAAACACACCAGCAGATTTAAACTGTAAGATTAAGCATCTAGAACAAAGCGTGGCACGCTTGGAAAACACGGTGACTATTCCGGAAAATAGAACGGAGGAACAAGAATTCAAATTGGTCAAAAATAAAAGACCCTCCAAACCAAAACCAAAACATAAGGATTTGGAACCCATTACCATCAAAAATAAGTTTCACTTACTTGCTGATGAGGAGGATGAATCCTTTTTAATTGGGGATTCTATGGTAAGGAATCAAGGGGACTTTTTCGGAGCAAGACGGGCGACCAAGAGAAAGCTCCGATGTTTTCCGGGTGCCACAAGCCAGATAATTAATAGGGAATTAGGCAAAATTAATATCAAGAATAAGAGTTGCCCTATCATTGTCCATGTTGGTGGCAATGACGTTTTTTGGGAGGGACAGGAGGGCAGACAGAGCCCATTATAAAAGAATTTAAGAACCTAACTGACAAGGTTAGGGATAGGACAGACATGGGTATGGTCGTAGGAATTCTCCCTCGAATGCGTGCTAGTGACTATACTCTAAGTAAAGCCATTAGCATAAATAAAAGAGTTAAACGCATGTGTGATGAAAAAGGCCTAAAGTTTGTTGATTTTTGGCCTACATTCTACGGAAATGGGGAATACTTTGGTTCGGACGGGATACATTTTAACCAGAAGGGGAAAAAGAAGTATGGTGATTTACTGAACATTAATTTGTATAATCTTTTTAAACTAGGACCCCCCAAACCAGCAATTGATCCTGCTCCCCAAACAGTTAAACCTACTCCCCCAGCAGTTAGTCCCCCTCCCCCAGCAGTTAGTCCCCCTCCCCCAGCAGTTAGTCCCCTCCCCCAGCAGTTAGTCCCCCTCCCCCAGCAGTTAGTCCCCCTCCCCCAGCAGTAGTCCCCCTCCCCAGCAGGTAGTCCCCCTCCCCCAGCAGTAGTCCCCCCCCCAGTAGTTAGTCCCCCTCCAACAGCAGGTAGTGACTCTCCTTCCACGTTGGAGGGGGCTCAGGCTCCTGCGGAGATTGTCCCCTCGTTAGTGAGGGGCTCTTCAACTCCCGACAGCCCTGGCTGTTCGGGAAACGGGTCGTGCTAGGGGGCGGTCAGAATAGGGGAGGCTCCCTCCGTGCAATGCTTTTTAATGCTAGGTCGATCAGGAACAAGTTTGGCGAGCTACGGGCGCTCTTAGCATCAGAATACCAGGATATCGTTGCTATCACCGAGTCCTGGATTCATACTGATCGTAGGGACTACGTTGGGGAGTTCGAAATTCCCGGGTATAGAATGTTTCGCAAAGACCGCACCCGTGGGGAGGGGGGTGGGGTACTAATATACGTCAGAGACACGTTGAGTCCGGTTGACTGCCAGTTCCGGTCGGAACGGGAGCTGCTTGGCGTCGATCTGAACGTGGGAGGGACGAACTATAGGTTAATCTTGGTGTACAGACCTCCGCATCTCCTCCTCGAGGAGGATACAGCCCTGTACACCGAACTCAGTAGCCTGCTAGGGGATAGGGTGTGTAGTTTTAGGAGACTTCAACTGTCGCGGCATAAAGTGGGAAAACAGGACTGCCGATGCTGAAGGGAGGAGGCTAGTTGACTTTGCTGATGAGAACTTCCTCACTCAGTGGGTCAACGAGCCTACACGAGGCGAAAGCGTTCTAGACTTAGTATTCACGACCGAAGACAACCTCGTCACTGGCCTCACCGTTGACGAATCATTGGGCGGGAGTGATCACGGTCTTATTAGTTCCGTGTGTGCGTCCCTCGGGTGAAGCGTAGTAACTCGAGAGGCAGTAAGCTCGATCTCCGGCGGGCGAACTTTGTTAGCCTCAGGGATAGCGTAGGAGAGATGGGGTTAGAGGTTGGCGGCGATGTTGAGGGAGTGTGGAGTGCATTCCGGGACGAGTTTATGGTGCTGCAGTCTGCTGCCATACCCTCAAAACCGGTCACCTGCTTCAACGCAGCCTAAGTGGTTCAATCGTGACATCGCTTCGGCTATCCGAAATAGGAAAGTAGCGTATAGGAGGGCGAAGGCCAATCGTTCCCACGAGAACACTGAAGCGTATGTCCGCCTGTGTAGGGAAGTGAAGGCGAAGGTTAGGCTAGCGAACGTAACGAAGAACTACGGGTGGCAAGCCTCTGCAAGGGGAACCCTAAGGAATTCTTCAGTTATGTTAATAGTAGAAAGCCCATTAGAAGCATGATAGGTCCGATAAAGGACGGAAGCGGCGTTCTGCGGACCTCCGACGCGGACATCGCTAATGTGCTTAATGAGTACTTTGCGGGAGTGTTCACCAGGGAGGATACCCGCGTCATCCCCGAGCCAGGCGTGAGGCACGAAGGTGCTGGCCTGGATAGTGTTAGATGTACCGCGACAGTCGTTGCCGATAGAATAGACAAACTGAGCGCGTTTAAGGCTCCTGGGCCAGACCAGTTTCTCCCCAGAGTGTTGCGAGAAGTGCGCGACCAGGTGGCTCCCCACCTGGCTACAGTCTTCAACAAATCGTTGGAGATGGGCCAGATGCCTGGTGACTGGAGCGAAGCCAACGTGACCCCTATCTTTAAGAAAGGGGATCACGAAAGTCCAGGGAACTATCGTCCCATTAGTCTCACTTCAGTTGTAGGTAAATTATTAGAAGGGATAATAGCTGATAGGATCGTTGACCATTTGGATTCCTACAAGCTGCTTGGGGACTCCCAGCATGGGTTTAGACGGCATAGGTCGTGTCTCACCAACTTGCTCGAGTTTTTCCACGTCATGTTGAATGAGTACGATAAGAGTAGGGCGATTGATATACTTTATCTCGACTTTCAGAAAGCCTTTGATAAGGTACCTCACCGCCGGCTAATGGCGAAAGTGCGCGCGCTGGGTATCGGTGGGGAAATAGGTAGGTGGATTGAAAACTGGCTGAGGAATAGGCGGCAGAGGGTGGTAATTAAAGGGGCTAGTTCGGGTTGGGCCTCGGTCACTAGTGGGTTCCTCAAGGTTCCGTTTTGGGGCCACTGTTGTTTATCATTTACATAAATGATATCGACGGTGGCATCGTCAGTCGGATCGCCAAATTCGCTGATGACACCAAGCTTGGGGCCAATGTTGGGACGCCCGAAGCGATCGAGGAACTGCGTGCGGACCTAGGTAGGATAGGAGAGTGGTCCGAAAAATGGCAAATGCCGTTTAACTTGGGTAAATGCAAAGTGATGCACATTGGCTACGCCAATCCCAAGTCGGACTACTCGATGTTGGGTAGTAATATCGAGGTGACTGATTTAGAAAAGGACTTGGGTGTGCTAATTAGCAGCGACCTTAAGTTTACGAAACAGTGTGTAGAGGTGGAAAAGAAAGCCCAGAAACTATTGGGTTATATCAGGAGGCAATTTCAGTTTCGGAACAAGGAGATTGTGCTCTCACTGTACAATTCCCTTGTTCGGCCGCACCTGGAGTATGCTGTGCAGTTCTGGTCGCCCACCCTCAGGAAAGATATTGAGAGGCTGGAGCGAGTGCAGGCGAGGACCACAAAGTTAATCCCTTCCGTTAGGCATATGGGTTACAATCGACGGTTACGCGCCCTGAACTTGTTTTCGCTTGAAACTCGGAGGCTGCGCGGTTAACTGATCGAGGTTTTCAAGCTCTTACGCGGGTTCAACGATGTCGATTTTAGAAGTATGTTTAGTTTAAATGATAACCCAACTCGTAACAATGGTTGGAAGTTGGATTTGAAAAGGTTTAGGACTAGTGTGTGTGGGAATTACTTTACGTATAAGATCTGTGACACATGGAACAGGTTACCTTCGGAAGTTGTGAACAGTTCCTCTGTGGATCAGTTCAAGAAAAGGTTAGACCAAATCTTGCACACTATTTGAGTGTGTACAAAATTTTCCCTGGCACCCGTTGCCATTGGTACCTCCTCGGTATGGGCCGCAAGGCCTTTTGAGGTACTTCTTTTCCTTGTAACTCCTTCTCTCTCCTCTCTCTCTCTCTCTCTCTCTCTCTCTCTCTCTCTCTCTCTCTCTCTCTTATAGCTATTTCTTGTCGTATAAAAACTAGCTGTTATTTCATTATTTTATAATTATTCTATATTGTCTTCATTTTCTTTCAGTGAACCGTTCGTCTCATGGTTCCGCTATGTAATCTCCTTTTCCTTCACTCCACTTCATACACAACCCCATACATCAGATGCTGTCGTCACTAAACATTCCCTATACCCTGTGCATCCATTTGTTCACCATCTATCTCTCCAAGAACTTATCTACGTGCTCTGTTGCCACCTCATTTGAATTCAGCCTTTCACATTTCATTCTCTCTTTTCCATTGCGCTCTTCCTCTTATACCAAACATCAACCAACTTAAACTTTACACAGTACAATTACATGGTCTGATAAACCTCCACTCAAAACCATCCTTGGCCAAAAGAGTTGCATCACTTTTAGAATGTATCCTTTTTTTTTAATGTGCCTTGACTCTCCTCACCATCAGTCTTAAATGACATTAATTTTATTTCTATAGGGCTTCTTTTGTTTCCTACAGAGACTTCAAAAGAAAGCACCAGGAAAACAAATTACTGCATATACAACTTTGGCTAAAAGCTGTTTCATCACTTTTTAAGTTTAAGTTTGGCTAATAAAGTCAAATGAAATCCGCATCCTACTTCTGAGTAATGATGTGCCGTTGATGTACTGAATTTCATATCACTCTGGAGTGGTATGAAATTCAATACATCAACGGCACATAAATATACTTAGCATAATCATAAATATACTTACCAAGAAACTACAAAAAATTAAAAAGTCTGACATTAATAAATTCATTAATTATATTATCAGTACTGAAAATATATTGGTGGTGTGTAGGTAATTTCTGTTAACACCTTTCTCATTCCAAAAAAAAATTAAAGTGTTTCAACTCTTGTCCATAACTGCAGGCACATTCTTGAAACTCGAAACGTTAGTCTATTTTAAAGTAAACATTTGAATGTTTCATTTCCTCCTATTCTCTTCCTAATTTTGCTATGGTTACAGTTTCCTAGAAGCCTCTCGATTACTGTTTATTTAAAAGGTTAATTATGCGCATATTCGAAGTTAACATGAATCATTTCTGTATCAGAACTAATTTTCCTATTCAGTCTGAAGTAAACCCTTGTCCTCCTGGTAATCGTAACTTGTAAATGTAAAGAATCCAGTCCATTTTAGCTTCTTTATTCGCGCTAGCTTCAAAATTCTATTTGGAGAGTAGTTGGATGGGAGACTATCCTCTGCGTCCACACTATGTAACAAACCGTGGTTCGGATCCCACATAAAGCTGTAGGTCCCCTCCGTCATACGACCTTAGATGTTGCGAAGGATGTTAAAGAACGTCCATCATTACATTACTGGACCTGTATATATATATGGTATATATATATATGGTTGGGAAAACTTTAAGTTTGAAGAAAAGTTTCAGAAGCTCTGAAGTTTTATATCTTCTGAAGTCGAAGGTACCCGTGAGAAACATTAAATATGTTCTTGCTGTTCCAGTTGTGAAATAACTTTTCCAGGCTTTACTGACGGTTAAGATTATCGAAGAGGTTTAACTTTAAGATGCTTAAAGACTTAGTTTAATTTGTTTAAAACTCACAAAGTTCTTGGTAAAAATATTTCCAGATTTAAATATCTAAGCTCTACTTTAAAGTTGGGAGTGGTAAAATTTAATTTTAACTCGATGAAGTTGCTTCAAGAATGACTTGGTATTGAAGTTATTTCTCGGCTTTGGGTTGAAGTTATCAGAAAATGAGAATATTCCTGACATAACGTCCCATTTCCATGATATACTTCCTGACATAACGCCCCATTTCCATGATATGCTTCCTGACATAACGCCCCATTTCCATGATATGCTTCCTGACATAACGCCCAATTTCCATGATATGCTTCCTCTCTACAGTATCTTCATATACTCTTCGTCTTCCGCATCCCTCTGAATTGTAAATGCGATATTCAAGCTTTTCGCAACTATATTTGGACATATACATGAATAAAGACGTTCATATGATCCTTTTCGAAATGTCCCCATTGGATTCTCTGCGTCTAAAAATAAATTCTGTTTTCCTTCGCTTTACCCCCTAATTTAAAGCTGTAAATAACCCTAAATTCATCTAAAAGGTTATATTATGATTTTAAGTCCATTCATATGTTTTTCTTACTTTGTTTTAGATCCATTTTTCTAAATGGAAAAAGGCGAAAATTCCCTTAATAATATTAATATTACTCAAATTATGTTAACCCGAATCCAAAATATCTTTCAGCTGCGAATTAAATTACTCTTCATAAAATTTCATTCTCTCTCTCTCTCTCTCTCTCTCTCTCTCTCTCTCTCTCTCTCTCTCTCTCTCGGAGGGGAGGGGAGGGGAGGGAGGAAGAAATATTTTGCACGAAAGAAGGTCGGATTTAGTGACAGACACGAATGTAAAACTGAAAAGTTTATCAAAAGGATTCCCTTCACGAAAACTAAATAAGGGTCGAAAAGTGACGAAAATTGTATCTAATTTTGTGTCGTTCATTCCATTAGAACGAAAAACGCTATTTATTGAAACTTTCTCACCTAAGTTAAATTCACTCCATTAAAATTTATAAAGACGACGACAACTACTTCATATAGACACTTTTTGAAAGATTTATGGGTCGGGAAGACTACTTAAATAATATGTAGTCGTGAGATTCTATAGCTTTTGGTATATGTAGTCCAGTCTAGAGAAATTTTGGATCACTTTAACATATTGCTTCCCAAAGCATTCGGGAAGCAATATGTTAGTGATCCCTCTTGGGAAGCAATATGTTAAAGTGATTAACACTGGGAAGCAATATGTTAAAGTGATTAACACTGGGAAGCAATATGTTAGTGATTAACACTGGGAAGCAATATGTTAGTGATTAACACTGGGAAGCAATATGTTAAAGTGATTAACACTGGGAAGCAATATGTTAAAGTGATCCGAATTTTTTTTTTAGAGAAATCTCGTCATTGGTCTTTGGAAATTTTGTTTAGGCTTTCCCAAGGCTAAATTTAATTCTTTTTTCTATTGTCTTAGCATCGAATGAACATTGTTTAACTGTAGACAGTATATTGTAGGTCCAATTTTATTACTATTTAAAATAAATAGTGCTGGGGTACCTGGTACCGCACCTATACTGTTTAGGGTTAAGTATTGATGAAAATGAAAGGTTTCTTCACTTGAAGTAATTGTGAAGAGAATCTTATTTCTTTACGTAAAATCAGACTAAAAATTCCATTTTGAACTTCTTATGCTCAATTCTCATCATTATCATCGCTTGGGGAAAATTTCAGCATTTCTTTATAATTATCGAAAGTCTAAATTGAAGTACACAGTTTATACCCAGTAGAAAAAATTTTTAAACATAAAATTGTCATATATACATAGTAATAAGTAATAATAATTAATAATAATAATAATAATAATTCATCAAAAGATAAATACGGAGATATAATTGTCGTAATGAGTAAACACAGGTTGGATCAATGAAAGAAAGCCACCCCCAACCTTCTTTAGTTAGCTTTATGAGGCTAACTAACGAAAATATAACGATCTAACCTAACCAATCGTCAAGGGCGTACAGGTGACCGAATGACTGGTTAGGTCGTGATATTTTCGTTAGTTAGCCTTATATAAAGCTAACTAAAGAAGGCTGGGGTGGCTTTCTTTCATTGATCCCACAGTTTTAATTAGCGTTATAGTTACAAGTAATCAATTTCCATATCTGAAACGATATGAATTTGCTTTTATGGGAAAAATTACTAAAATTCACTTCACACAATTCATATAAATGCTATGGTAACAGATATATACACATTAACAAATCTGAAAGAATTTATTAGTATATACTATTGGTATTCATAACTGATCTGAACTTAGAATAAAATGGTTGTGTTAGAGAACCAAAACAAGTTTTTTGGAAAATATTTTCTTGGTAAAGAAAGTTGGTTTAAATGTTAAATTGATTTTTCTCAAAGGTTTTAGGATAAATGAAGGTAAATAAATTTTATTTTTAAATTAGTAAAAAAAAATTTATGAGAAGAGTTTGCTTTGAAATTTGTTTCTAGATTATTCCAAATATGAACTCTTTCAAATGAGATGGATCTCCTTGATATCTTCAGAATAAAGTTAGGCTTTTGGAAGTTGTCAAAGTTGTTATATCGTAAATTCCTTGAATGACGCTTAGTTGGTTGATGTTTTTGCATTATCAGCACAGGAGAATCCTCATAAAATAGTTTATGGATATGTGAGTAGTCACTTTGTTTGTGTACTTCATTGATTTGAATGAATTTTGAATAGTTAAAGGATGTGAATTGTGATAATAAAAACCCAGAGTTTATTTCCACAACAGTTTCGATGCCCACTGGCATCCTCTTCGGGTGGATACAGAAAAACGAATGAACCAAAAACAAGAGGGAAAACAGTCCAGGGACCCATTAAGAAATTCGCACCTAGGTTAGATCCCGTTCACCTGACACCGGAAGGGATTTTTTTTTTTTTTAATTAAAGGGACCCGCTTATAAGTACATTCGCACAAATTTAAAACTATCTTCTTGTTCTATACATACAGATTCTATTATTTTGACATAATTACTGCATTTATTATTGCATTTACGTTTTTTAACATTTATTATTATTACCTTTACACTTATTACATTTATTTTATTACCTTTTATTATTACATTTATTGCATTTACATTTATTTCCACATTTATTACTTCCATTATTCCATTTACACTTTACCGCAAAAACGAATGAACCAAAAGCGAGTAAGGAAACAATCCAGAGACCTTTAAGAAATTCACACTTAGGTTAGAACCCGTTCACCCGACACCGTAAGGATTTTTTGACCAAGAATCTCATTAGAGGGTTCAGCTTATAAGTACCTTCGCACAAATTAAAATTATCCACTTGTTCTATCCATACAGATTCTATTAGTTTTCGTTTGACATAATTATTGCATTTATAAAGTAACTTACTTGATTCCCAATCTATAGCATGATCATTTTGGCTGGCGTGATAAAAAATTGCATTATTAGTATTAAACTTCTGAAGGCATATTTGTGTTCTTTAATAGGTTTCAATATTTCTTCCAGTTTCTCCTACGTATACTAAATCACAACTTTTACAGGGAATGCTGTAGACACAGGCTTGTTCCTGTTTTGCAACGTTATTCCTAACCAATTTACTTTTTACGGTGGACGAATATTTGAACGCCAAAGCAAACTTAAAATCTTTCGTCAACGGTTTTACTCTTTCTAAGCCGGCAATGTAAGGCAAACTCTCATATTGTTTTTGGTTAACTGAAGGTTCCCGAGGGGCATAAAAAGATTTTCTGGCTTTAAAATACGCCTTTCTGATAAACCACTCGGGATATTTTAAATCCTTAAAAATGTTCCAAATCTTTGAATTTTCCGGGCCCAGCAAATGTGGGCTACAAATCCTGAGTGCTCTTAGAAACATGGAAGAAATAATTGAGCTTTTAACCCCTTCATCATGATATGAAAAATAATGAATGTACGAATTACAATGAGTAGGTTTTCTATAGTCCGTGAAATTGGGCTTTCCGCTTTCATTAATGACCAAAACATCTAGAAAAGGTAATTATTAAATTTAAATATGAATGGGAGAACGACAAACAGAGGGAACAAGATTATTTAATGACTGAAAGAAAGTGTCAAAGTTTGCTTTGGCGTTCAAATATTCGTCCACCGTAAAAAGTAAATTGGTTAGGAATAATGTTGCAAAACAGGAACAAGCCTGTGTCTACAGCATTCCCTGTAAAAGTTGTGATTTAGTATACGTAGGAGAAACTGGAAGAAATATTGAAACCCGTATTAAAGAACACACATATGCCTTCAGAAGTTGTAATACTAATAATGCAATTTTTTTATCACGTCAGCCAAAATGATCATGCTATAGATTGGGAATCAAGTAAGTTACTTTATAAATGCAATAATTATGTCAAAAGAAAAATAATAGAATCTGTATGGATAGAACAAGTGGATAATTTTAATTTGTGCGAAGGTACTTATAAGCTGGACCCTCTAATGAGATTCTTGGTCAAAAAATCCCTTACGGTGTCGGGTGAACAGGTTCTAACCTAAGTGTGAATTTCTTAACCCTTTAATGCCCAGTGTGTGAAATTTTCATCGTTAACTTTGGAAGCAATTTTAGACCTTCCAGTTCCCAATGTGTGAAATTTAACGCATTTCGTATTTTATTAATTATGAACAATAAAACTTTGTAAAATATATTTTTCAGTTATTTTGGGTCCAATTAAACGATTTTTATATCCCAATTTTTTTTTTACTTTTCGACTTAATTTGGGTATGAAAGGGTTAAAGGTCTCTGGATTGTTTCCTTACTCGCTTTTGGGTCATTCGTTTTTTCGATAAAATGTAAATGGAGTAAATGGAATAATAAACGTAACTGTAAATGTAATAATGGAAGTAATAAATGTGGAAATAAATGTAAATGCAATAAATGTAATAAAATAAATGTAATAATAAGTGTAAAGGTAATAATAATAAATGTTAAAAAACGTAAATGCAATAATAAATGCAGTAATTATGTCAAAATAATAGAATCTGTATGTATAGAACAAGAAGATATTTTAATTTGTGCGAATGTACTTATAAGCGGAACCCTTTAATAAAATGCCCTTCTGGTGTCGGGGGAACGAGCTCTAACCTAGGTGCGAATTTCTTAATGGTCTCTAGATTGTTTCCTTCTCGCCTTTTTCATTCGTTTTTCGGTTTATAATTTCTGTGTAATAAACAACAATGTAATAATCAATGTAATAATAAATTTATAATTTCGTAATAAATAATAATGCAATATTAAATGTAATAAATGTAATAATTATGTAAAAAAAAATATAATAAAATAATAGAATCTGTATGTATAGAACAAGAAGATAGTTTTAAATTTGTTCGAATGTACTTATAAACGGGTCCCTTTAACAATAATAATAAAAAAATGCCCTTCCGGTGTCGGGTGAACCGGATCTAACCTAGGTGCGAATTTCTTAATGGTCCCTTGACTGTTTTCCCTCTTGTTTTTGGTTCATTCGTTTTTTCTATCTACCCTAAGAGGATGCCAGTGGGCATCGAAACTGTTGTGGAAATAAACTATGTCTATTAGAGTGGGTTTTTATCATCATATTTTGACCTTCACGTAGAAAAGTGAAGTTTTTTGCATTTAACATATTATACTTCGTCGCTTCTTATAGGGTCGACCTGAAACATTGAATTACGATCTACTTGCTACAAATTCCACCAATTTCCATATTTCTAGGATCGACCTGAAACATCCCGTATATTAGAGATGTATCGATTAATTAGTATCGGTATCAGCGCGCAGATAATATCGGTATTTTACCGATTAAACAGTATTGGTTAACGGTATTAAAATAACGTCCGAAAATCGATATATATTTCTTATTAAATTTTTAATACATAACGTGGTTCCAAATCCTTTTTATCAGACGACAGACCGCTCCTGCTCATATTTTATTTTTCATTTTTGAAAAACGTCCTTTTTCTAAACGCTGATTTGAAACTTTTATAACTTGATTTCAGCTTGTGATATCTTAATAAAATTTTCCTAGAATAAAGTAAGATATATTTATAAATACTTTTATAAATTTCAGGCCCCTGAAATAAATGCCAGCGGAATATAACGTTCTAATATATATATAATATATATACACGCACAACGTGTTTCATATGCCTAGAGACATAGCTTTTACGTTTGTTTTTTGTTTCAGGTTGAGAGTATGATCTCCGGACCCCTTGAATTTTTTCTTTAGGGATATTTGAAATCTGTTGTCTACGTAGACAGACTCAGAATTTCAGTGACTTTCTGCTAAAATAATGGGAAGTGTCAGAGAGTTTGCTAGTTACGAGTAATGAAGTGTCTTGAAATTCAGGGTGAACAATTTGAACACTTTCCGCAATAGTATGTTCAAGCTAAAACATTGTCATAAACTTGTACTTCTCTTTCTACATATTTCCAATGTCTCCAGACATATGAAACACCTTGTATTATTGCAAACCCACAAGGGAAAAATGAAGAGAGATTCCGAGGCTTTTCGTATATTTAGTAGCACACTTCATCATTCCCTGACGAGGAGGTATATTGCGAATACACGAAAACACTTGGAATTGCTCTTAATTTTTCCCTTCATCGTTTATTATTTTTACGTATGCAATTGTGAAACTTATCCCATTATTTCTTTATCTAATTTATTTATTTATAGTTATTATAAGTAAATAGGAAAAAGAATACGAGTAAAACGTTTTAATCAGCGATGGATAACGAAATATATATATATTCAAGAGTAAATCTTGAAATGTAATGAACGAAGGATTTGAAAAAATATAAACAAAAACTTCGAACTTTGGTAGAAACTAAATTTTGAAACTGTAATTAAAACGAAACAACAACAACAACAGACGTACGACTCTTATAATAGATGAGAATGCAGGAGAGAAAGTAAACAAGAGAGTTGCAGTTATTCATGTAATCAGAAATTTATGGTAATTTTACTTCATTTTGTAACAAAAAGGAAATCACAGAATTGATTTGAGTAAATGACCTTTATTGAAATGATCGACAAGGCAGTCCCGTAGTATCTCAGTGTGGTTAAACGACATTTGGTTTAGTTTGATGGGATTTTTTAACCTCTTTAGAAACTGCAAAGAACATGCGATAGAGGGTACCTATGGTTTTACGTGGGATCCGAACCACGGGTCACTAATTATAAAGTGAAATCCATTAAAATAAAGAAAGTGCAATACAGTTTACATCATCTATCACCAGTTTTAACGTATATATTCAAAACGAAAAACGAAATAAGGTTGGGCATTCGTGAAAGTTTGAAATAAGGCAGGAAAAAGGTCATAAAAACGCAAAGGTCAGAAACCTCTCGAAATACACCCGACCATCGAAACATCGAAAGAAAGGAAACAGAAACCAAAAATAAAAAAAATAAAATAAAAATAAATAAATAAATAAATAAATAATAAAATAAATAAATAAATAAATAAATAATAATTTGGGTGGGCACGTTTCGTTATAGAAAATTATAGAAAATTACAAAATAAACAATAAACTTAAACCTTTGCAAAATATTTTAATATCTACGCTCCACACTAAAACCAGTATGCAAGTCAACATGGCAGAGGAAGGAAACAAAAACAGAAACCCATGCATAAAATGTGCATTAGACTGCAGCCTACATGCATTAAAATGTGATGAATGCAGACTATGGATACACTACAAATGTAGTGAACTACCTATTTATTTCCTACTCATCCTTCAAAATTCAAAAAGGAAATTCTCATGCTTTAAATGTGCTCGTCAAATTTGCGATGACTATGACAGACAATTTGAAGAGCTTGAAGTAGAAGTGGCAGGTGAGTTACAGGAGGAGGAAATTATCATTGCAAATGCAGAGCTTGCTGAAAAAGTGAGAAACCCTCAGGATGAGACCCTAGAGAGAGGGACACTGCAAGCAAAAAGGGCACCAAAAGAGACAAAAACAAGAACAGGAAATAGACATTAAGACCTTCAACAAAGTGAACAACCCCACTGTACATAGTCACCAAAAAGCCAAAAGTGAAAACAAGAAGCCAGTATGCAAGTATTACAGGAGGGGCTTGTGTAAATATGGACTTAAGGGAAGAGAATGCCCATTTGCTCACCCACCACTCTGCAAAAAATTTATACACGATGGGAATGGCATTTCTGGATGTAGATCCAATGCAAGATGTCCCTATTTTCATCCCCAAATTTGCCAGAGCTCATGGTGGGAAAGAAGTTGTTTTAAAGAGAACTGCAATCTGGCCCACCTGAAGGGAACAATCCGATTCCAACCACATCAAACTCAACGGAGAGAATACCAGGATAGTGAGCCTACTATCCCTCAGCACTATTTGGCCCAAGGGGTGCAAGAAAACCCAAGACCAAATACCATTCCTGCACCCAGATCTTATGCTGATGTAGCGGGTCCAGGTAAGCCCACTGGTGAAAATAGTACAGCAAGCAACCATGAAACCCCATTGGGGTTTTACCACCTCATAAAACAAATACAAGACATTCAAAGCTCACTTGGGCTCCTCATACAAAAGCAAACGAGAACCCCAGCAGGAACCCTTCAAATGCCCTATATGTGGGAGATGAAACAAATGGCTCCACAAATGTATCAATAATTTACTTAAACATCCAGGGCCTTTACCCAAACTCAAACCATACCAAAGTACCTTACCTAAAGAGCCTAGTGGAACACACTACTAGCACAGTTATAGCCCTCACAGAAACACACCTGAACCCCATGATCATGAGTAGTGAAATTGCAATCAAAGGGTACACCACCCATAGATGTGACAGAGAAGACCGTCTAAATGGTGGTGTCCTGATGTACATCCCTGAAAACATTCAAAGTGAACTGCTCATGGCATACTCAAATGGAGCCTGTGAACTCCTAATCATCATGCTCAGCATAAATAAAGAAGACATAATACTAGTGAATATCTATAGCCCCCCAGATAGCTCCCATCTAGAGCTCACTGAAGTTCTGGAAAAAATCAGGCAATGCCCAGCTATTGTAGACTCAACAAGAGACTTAATCATTACAGGAGACTTTAATCTCCCAAATTGCACCTGGAACCAATATGGTGGTATGAAATCAGGGACAAAAAGGTCCAAATCAAAACACCTGAATGAGTTTATGGAAAAACTGCTCCTAGTACAACATGTCCACTGCCCAACTAGAAAAAATAATATCCTAGATTTAGTGCTGACAAATAATGCAACTACAATTGACCACATTGTTATAACACCAACTATACACTCCGACCACAATGTCATGCACATATTCACAAACTTGTCCCTCCACAAATGTAAGCAAGACCCATGCCAAACGAACTTGCCATACTCTGACCTAAACCTGCACAAGTCAGACTGGACATCAATAAATAACTGTCTGGGAGAAATAAACTGGGAAGATGAATTAGAAAACCTAAAGCCAGAAGAATGCTGGAGTAGAATACAATACCTGCTGTCATCAGCATTATACAAACACACACCAAAGAAAAACGATAGTGCACAGAAGCACCGGACAAAAGAGCACAGATACAGAAGGACACTTATGAGAAAGAGAACAAAGCTATCTAAACAACTGACAAAGCAATTAAGTGATACAAGACATAGTAACATCCGGAATCAGATACTGATGTTAGAACTTAAAATAAAGGAGTCAACCATAAGAGAGAATATTGATAATGAACACAAAGCTATTGGCACTATAAAGGAAAATAGCAAATTCTTCTTTAGCTATGCTAAACGCAAAGCAGTTATCAAAACGAGCATTGGCCCATTGCTTGCTAAAGATGGACTAACTCTCACATCTAATACACAGGAAATGGCAAACATTTTACAATCTCAATATGCTTTAAGCTGGAGTACCCCTGTAGTAGCAAAGAAAATAAAAACTACAGCATTTTTTGATAGAGAAGAAAATGACCAAGACAGACCATTATTGGAAGATATACAAATAACCACTAGAGATATACAACAGGCAATAACAGAGCTACCGGGAGTTCAGCCCCTGGTCCAGATGGAATTGGAGCCAAGATTCTTAAGGAATGCAAACATACTTTATCTCTGCCTTTGAAAATCCTGTGGAGATCCTCACTAGACACCAGTAGAATACCACCAATCATGAAACAAGCAAATATTACCCCAATCTACAAAGGAGGCAAAAGAAAGGAAGCCAAGAACTATAGACCCATAACTTTGACTTCCCATATTATTAAAATATTTGAGAAAGTCCTGAAAAGGCACATTGTCAGTTTTATAGAAAATGAACATCTCTTAGAAGACTTTCAACATGGCTTCAGACACAAGAGATCCTGCCTTACTGAACTTATAGACCATTGCAATACAATCCTACAATACTTGGGAGAAAACCACAATGTTGATGTCATCTATCTAGACTTTGCAAAAGCTTTTGACAAGGTTGACCATGGTATATTATTCCATAAAACTAAAGAACTTGGTATTTGTGGAAAAGTAGGAAAATGGATTCATGCCTTTCTCTCTGACAGAAACAAATAACAACTGTAAATGGAGCAAGATCTATAGAAAAAGAAGTGATTAGTGGAGTGCCGCAAGGCACAGTACTAGGACCAATTCTATTCATTATAATGCTAAACAATATAAACTGTAACCTAGGAAGCTCTCTCCTGTCATTCGCAGATGATACCAGAATTCTAAGACCAATTACAGAAAAGAAGACTGTGTAGAGCTACAAAAAGATCTACAAACTATATATGCATGGGCAGATGCAAACAATATGGCCTTCAATGAAGACAAGTTTGAACTAATTAAGTATGGACCAAATAAATACCTGAAAGAACAATTCAACTACACTGGACCCACAGGAAAAGATATTGCACAAACTGATCATGTCAGGGATCTAGGGATTATATTATCTGAAGATGCAACATTCAACAGGCACATTGACAAAGTAACCTCATCATGCAAACAACTAATAGGATATATACTGAGGACATTCAGAACTAGGGACAGTATGACCATGCTTACCCTGTGGAAATCACTTGTCCTTCCACGCATTGACTACTGCTCTCAATTATGGTTTCCCCAAACAGAATGAATTGCAAAAAATTGAGGGCCTACAAAGAACCTTTACCTCGTATATTAAACAACCTGATGGGCAACAGGTGAGTAAAAACAAATTAAACTACTGGGATAGGCTTAGAGGCCTCAACCTTTATTCCATAGAGAGAAGGTTTGAGAGATACATCCTAATCTACACCTGGAAAATTCTAGAAGGGCTTTTAGTTGCCCCCAATACTGAACCAATTGTGCCCACCTTAACAAGAACTGGCAGAATGTGTAAAAAATATCACCTCCCACCAAACAGTCTGAGAAGGATTCAAACCCTTCAATATAATAGTATCTCTAGGCAGGGTTCTCGCCTGTTTAACTCCTTGCCTCAGTACCTTAGAGATATAAGTGCAGTCCCAGTAGATACTTTTAAAAAACACTTGGACACGTTTTTAGCCAACATACCCGACCAACCCACAGTGTCAGGGTATTCCTCTGCCAGACCAGCCCCACAAATTCAATAGGGGACCAAATCGTATGGCAGGAGCAAGAGAAAAGAAGGGTGGCGACCCCGTCGTGGCCCCGCCTCAGGAGGCGCTGAGTGGACTTCGTGGGAGCAGCGCACCCTTGAGGCAGAAGCGCTTTAAGGTAAATTTAAGGTAAATCTGGACGCGGAGCATAGTCTCCATCCTAGTGTCGCCTAACTTCGTTGATTGACCAAAAGACGTGTTACGATATTAGCAGAGCTGGGCACTTGCGGCATATTGCGGTACTGCGGTACTGCTGCATACCAAACCGGTACCAAACCGGTACGCGGAAATTTGAATGCGGTAGCGGTACTGCGGTACTTTCAGCGATCCTTTGCGGTACTGCGTTATGGGGGCCCGGGTGGTAGTGCGGTGGTACCGCAAGTACCGCAGTACCGCAAAATATGCCGCAAATGCCCAGCTCTGGATATTAGCCACAATGTAGCCCGTCTGGCTAGTAGTTAGATGGGGACAGTCTTCGGCATCCAGATGATGTACACTAGCTACCCGCGTTTCGGATTCCAATTCCCCTCCGTCAAATGACGTATATATTACGGAGGAGATTAAACAACCCCCACCCCAAAGCTGGGCACTTGCGGTTTTTTTTGCGGTACTGCGGTACTACCGCACTACCAAACCGGTACCGCATAACGCAATACCGCAAAGGATCGCTGAAAGTACAGCCTGTACTTTCAGCGATCCTTTGCGGTACTGCGTTATGCGGTACCGGTTTGGTAGTGCGGTAGTACCGCAGTACCGCAAAAAAAAACGCAAGTGCCCAGCTTTGCCCCACCCACCCCAAAAAAGTTGACAAAACCATGACCGACATTTCCCCTGCATGCGGGATAACTACATTTCGTCGACTCGAATCTTTATCGACATTTTTTTGGGGGTTAAATTAGATTAGCATAGGTTAGGTTAAATTAGGTTGTTAGATTAATTAAATTAGGTTGTTAGGGTAAATCGGTTCGTTTCGATTAGATGAAGTTGTTATAAATCTCCCTGCAGGTTAGGTTAGGTTAGGTTAAACCCGGCTAACTTACGTTAGATTAACTTAGGTGTAGTTAAACTTATGTTTACTGAGCGTCGATCAAAGTAACTTATCGACGGTGTGGACACTGGACATGGCTATGATTTAAACCCTGAAATATAACAACTAAATATGAAGATAGTGTGACTGCTCATATTTATAAAAACGTATAGAATTTTATTCATTCTTAATATACGTCCAATTCATTCTTAATAAAATCATTAGTTAATAAAGTTAACAAATCAACAGCTGTGAATCAATCAATATATTTTTGTGTGTGTATGTATGTATTGTGAACACTATATTAAAACCTCTCTCTCTCTCTCTCTCTCTCTCTCTCTCTGCTGAATCTGAATTGAACTCAGTCCTATAAAAAAAAATATATTCTCTACAGTGAAATAGAGCACACTCAAACATTAAAAAAAAAAATAATAATTTAATCATATTTTCTAAAGGAATTGAGTCGTCAAAATATTTTTTTGAGAATTCACTTGAAAAATATGTTTAATCCGGAAAAAAAATAGTCTTAAGATATCTACATTTTCAAAATTCTAATACGCTTCTCATACATTAGGTTTTTTAGCTATTTTCTGGATGTCATACTAAGTATATAAATCAGATTTTCATATACAGGGTGTTCAAAAAGAAACTCAACCCAAAACGGTAAGAAAAGGGTTAGGTTACAGTGATATATGCATTCTACAGTAGGTTGCGTTTCGTTTTGAACACCCTGTATATATTATTATACATTTATCCACACTTACAAATAATGCTATATTGAGTTCTGGAGATTTTAGTAACAGTTTTTACATTTTTACTAAGTTTATCAAGGTTCTAAAGACATTCTCCGTTCGAGTAAGAATTTTTCTTTATTTTGATATACAGGGTAATCCAAAAAGTTGGTCTAAAGAAAATAATGTGCAATAAATTGTTTTTGGAAACACCTTTCTGGATCACCCTTAAGGATGACTTTTTATTTCGATTCGATTCGGCCACTTGATTTCGAATCTCGATTCGATTCTAGATTCTTTTTGTTTCATCAATAAAATCCCACAAACTTTTTCTGAATCTTCAAAACAACTGACAGTTTCACTCCTCTCGAACTACGATAGACAGAAAATGGGGCCCACATTGGTAATAAACTATTTTTGAATGAAAGTGTAACATATTTAATTCACAACATATAAGAAACAACAAAATAACTATTTATTTAATGAAAGTATGACTCATTTAATCACATAGTATGTGAAAGAATATCCACCATACTTGCCAGACAGTTTAAACTAAGTCGAAACAGGCCGAATCGAAATTCTCGATTTACTGTGCCCTGATTCGGGTTGGGTTTCGATTCTTTTGCCGAATCAACCCGAATCGAGCTTTTCGATTCCCCGCACACCCTCAATCACCCTGTATATAGTTGCTTCTTTTAGACTTCTGACAGCGATTATAAATATTTCGTTACGATATAAATTATAAATACGATAGATGTAAGTAGATTTTTTACATGCGACCTTTCATTTCAAGAACCCCCTCACCCCTCACCCCACCCCATTTTATATGTCGTGCTGGCTTTTCCTTCCGCACGGTATTTGCAGGGATGATCACTAAGGACTCAGAAAAATTCTTGATGGTTTCACTCAATCGGTTGTTGCAAGTTGCGTTGAATCTGTAAATTGCAAATGGAGCAACCTTCTTTCTTATGCGTATAGTCCGAGGTGGAACAGAACGCCTGGAATTTATTAACATTTACTTAAATTAAGTCCATTGAAGAGGTGATCATAAGCAGCAAATTAATTACATTCGAATGGAAAAGTTTGTCACAATAAAAAGACATAAAAATGGTGTACATAGTTTGGTGATATAAAGTGGACGTTATTTTTCACTCTTTTTTTATAATAGTAATCGGAGAAGGGTTATCGGATATTTTTCGAACAAATTACGGAGAGTACTGAGTAAGGTACATTCAGTAACATTGTTCGGAGTTGATTGACAATCATTTCTTGATAAGATTTCGCAAGTCACTGAAGGCACACGGTAGCTATTACCGTTAAGGATCACTTGAAAAATGTTATATTTGTTCGGACGAGGTAATGTCACTCGAGTTCACAGAGTTTCATGGGCAGTTGCTTAAGGGGCGGATAGCAAGAACAATGGCACCTGGCCGGAGTGGCCTTGTTCGAAAGGCACAGAATCGTAAGAATAGATCACGGGTGCCCGAGAGCGACCTTGGGCTGAGGCCCACAGATTTGCAAGAACCAAGAAAAGGGTTTGTTCGAGGCTATATTAACTCGGGGAGGTGGGTGGTGATATAGTTCAGGGCCAACCCATTGAGCGGGTTTTTACATTATCTAACATTGGTTCCCAACTTTTTTTACCGCGACCCTAAATTGGCCATCAACAGTACCTCCCGACACTCAGGCTCATGATCAAATTTAAATATGTATGTAACTATAAATTGAATTAAGAATTAGTGAATATGTAGCGGATCGACAAGAAATAGACCAACAAATAGACAGATCCTTTACTTCCACGCTATCATCAAAGAACTTGGAAAACACACGTGGGCAAGGAGTCAAACAATGGAGAGTCTGTTTCTTCCCCCAGGGCGCGAACGCAAATCCTTATCAACTAAAGGACGCGTGGACCAAGCGTCTTAAGATTTGGTACAGTCCTACGTCACAGGAACTACGTATAAAAGCAAGCTTCCACTTGCTTTCTTCCTCACTCACTCTCACTCACCGGTACGCACATCATCGAACGTGAGCAACGTCCATCAACCGCTTTCCGGCCCCCTGGCCAAGGGGCCGCGGCCGCTACTTTCTTCAAGGCCTACAATTTATCATCAAGTAAGACCTACCGACCACCTGCAGAAGCAATCTTTCGAGGCCCAACCAGAATCGCTTCGGGCCTGCGGTTTGCCGGGTCGGCCTTCAAGTTTCTCCACATTCCTCGAGATATATTCCTGTACCATCATAAGGCCAGCCTGCATCTCGAGAAGTAACATCACCTCAGGCTTCCGAACGAAGCCTACATCCATCATCTCAAGAGGCTTAACGGACAACGACAACTCGAGTATTCGGTAATAGATCTTTCTCCAACCCACCTTCAAGCGTTTACATCGTCCGGCTAAGATAAGTACCTCCTATTCTAAGTACTCTTGTGAAGCCTACATTAGCCTACCGCCGAAACGGTAGGCTATACTCCCAAAGTGTGTAATCACACGTCCCAACTGACTCTCGTGAAAGAACGCAGTAGGCCTGTCATCCAATTCAGTGTCATTTTTATACCGTTATTCCGCGTATCATCCGTTATTATGTTCAATTCATATTTTATGTGTTAACTAAATATTCTCTTGACGTAATCACTTAACATCACATAATGTTCTTGTTATATAAATGATATTTGTGCAAGCATTTCAATCCATTATTATTAGGCCGCATCAATTATTCCTTGTGCATCCATGCAATCATTTAGCCTACTTAATCAGTGTCATGTTTTCCATTCAATGTACCAAACGCACGTGCATTCTTTATATCATTTACTAGCCCATTCAATGTTACATGTCGCATGCCATTTACATACCATCGATGAGTATTACATTATTTATTACGTGTCAATTAAGCTATTAACATTTCATCTTATTAGCTAAGCCTATGCCATAAGCATAACGTAAAACTACAATTAATTACTGTCAATTCTTTGTTATATCACAGTGAATAAAGAACGGCTTTATTTTCATAATAAACTACAAAACCCATAAGGTGTCTTTTATAACCTTAACATTAATTTGCTTGGGTGTAAACCCAAGCTGGTGACCTCGCTGCCTTTTCGGTCACTTCCAATAGTATGGTGGATCTAATCAAATAACCATTCATTCCAATCGGTGATACTGTATAACAATATAAATTATTAACCCAGCCTTTCATTAATAACCAATCAGTCATTGCATCAATTAATCATTGCATACAATTAAATCATTATCACCTTAAACGGTTAAAACTAGGTCCACTATAAATATAATGATCCTTCGCGACCCTACTTAAGGACCCCCGCGATCCTGATTTGGGTCTGGACTCGAGGTTGGGAACCAATGACCTATGATATAACAGTCCGCGAAATAGGGTTGGGCGCTATAACAACCCGACCTTTTAATTGGTAGAACTTGCATGGAAAATAGCCAATCGAAGAACAAGACCAACGTATGCCCCAAGATTTTGACGTTTGAAAAGAACCAGATGCACTAAATGAACCTCGAGAAAACTCAACAGTGCTGAATGAAGTAAAAATTGATGTTATAAAAGATTCGTTTGTTTCGAATCGTAAAGTTTACGATGTCAGCCATGTATTTGGAAGCGAACGATTTATGGGATGAGGTTAACCGCGTGGCCTTAAAATTGGCAAACGCTCAGAGATGTAAAAATCTTTAGTGTATATCTATTAATTTTTTTTCTTTTTAATTAGGTTATATTAAGGAAAAATACATTTATTATGACGAACTGATTAGGCACAACTTTGCCGATCAAATAAAAAACGGTGTTGAGACATGCAGTAGCGGATTTATGATTTTCAAAAGGGGGGGGGGGGGGCAGACCTTTACTACTTAAAAATTGTGCCAAAATAGTTATATTATATATAAATATAATTACATACACTGGAATTAAAAATACATATGTTAACCCTTTAAGCACCAGCAGGCAAATTTTTAGCGTCTACTAAAATGTAGTTAAAGACCAGGTTTCTGGTAGTAAATATTGGAATTAATTTGATTGACGTTATCTAATCTATCCGTTCAAAGTATTACCTGAATCAATCATTTAGAGAGAGGAAGATCGTGAATGTGAATACTACGCAAAGGGTTTACAAGCTACGCAAAGGGTTTACAAGCACATTAACCTCGTGCCTACAAATGCTTACAACCATTAATAAATGAATATGTAAAGCTGGAAAGCATAATTTAATTGAGTATACGAAGGGAAATATTATTTTTATACACAGTTTCTAAAAATAAAATTGAAAGGTAAGTTGCCACGTATTTACGAGGGCGGTGTTGATATTTTTAGAATTTAAAAAAGTATGTACTCTTTTGCTTTTAGGAATTAAAAAAATTATTATAAAAATAAAGCATTTGGAAGGGGCGGCCAAGATTGACCAAAAGGGGCGCCAAATTGAGCAAAAGGAGGTGCCCCCCCCCCGTAAATCCGCCAGTGGAGACATGGCCACAACATAACTCCGTTGGAAGGCTTTTCATAAATTTCTATATATTATAAAAAAAATAAGTACAAGATCGCTTAATGCTAAAAACGAAATTAATTCATATTAATTGCTATGGCTTCAAAACCGTAGATAGTTGGTAGAAACTTATTAATTTTTATAGTTCCAACAACAGTATGTAATTTAACATGTTAAACTTCACTTTTTTTTTAACTTCATATCCACCGATAAGACGATAATAACTCGTCGGTAACCCTTAAGAGGTTTAAAGATTAATTATGAACTAATTTGCTTTTGAGAACGTAAACAATGAAAATTACTTTCAGAATTTTACGTTAAAATAGTTTATTTTCTACTTATACGTTATTTTCTTCATAATAATAAATTCTAAATGACATTTATAGGTACAATATTAGGAGCTATTGAAGAATAGGGATCCCAGCCTTCTTTAGTTAGGCTTATAAGGCTAACTGACGAAAATATCACGACCTAACCTAACCAATCGTTAGGTTAACTGTACGCCCTTGACGATTGGTTAGGTTAGGTCATTATATTTTCGTTAGTTAGCCTTATAAAGCTAACTAAAGAAGGCTGGGGTCCCTATTCTTCAATAGCTCCCAATATTAGAACACGCAAATTATCTTCAATCGTTACATTACCAATGTGTGACAAAATGTCCCAACGGAAGGGACTGTAATGTTCTACCGGAAGTAATAATATAAATCGTACTGAAATAAAAATTTTCTCCCAATGTTTCTACATGTTTAGTTCAGTTGTTGGAAAAGGGACCAAAAATGTACGTGACAAGTTGCTGAAATATTTGGTTTTCAGTAACAATAAATCTTATATTTTTTGGTTTCAAGAAAAGCTTTGGAGAATGAAATGGTTAAAACTACATTCGGACCTTTTCCAGTTTGTGTACCGTTTTTCATATAATTTATTTTTGATTGGTCATACAACCGCCGTCGATTATAACAACTTTTTAAGAGAGGTAAGTTCTTGATAACGTAACCTAACGTAACCTAACCTAACCTAACCTTCTGTTTTACTCTATGCTGTGCCTAACAGAAGCAAAGAAACACTAGAAAGTTGCATAAAAGCCAACATTGTAGAAAACGGTACATAAACTGGAAAACGTCCCTACATTCATACTGAACTAGTCATTAAAGATCTATTAGCTAAGATTTACAGGGTATACCATAAGTCCCTTTAACCTCTTCACCCTCGCCGTATTCTAATAGGAAAATGTTCAGGAGTAAAGGAATTTATGGGACACCCTGTATGCCTGTCACTGAAATAACTTAATAATTTTCACCGATATTCGTACGTTACGTTAACGTACAAACACAGCGTTTCCACAGTTTTAGTAAATTTATTACGTACATTAAGATTACCTTCCCGTTATCTTCATTTAAGTATACCGTACGTGTAATTTAACTTTAATTGATTGATAATAATGAGGAGAGCCAGAAACTGGCACAGCTTTCAGGCAAATTAGTGCCATTGCGCAAACTCATGGATTATCATCACCAACATCATCGCGAGTCTAACCCTCGACCTCAGCGCCTTCACTTCGCATATAGGGAAACTGTGTTATCCATTGAGCCATCGGCGTTGTCTAAATTTACTTCGACTTCCTCGTCTATACATCAACAGTCAATCGAATGGAATTAAGTCGACCCCAAAAATGAGAAGTGGAATGTACTGGAATTAGATCGAATGTATTGAATGAGATGGTATTACTATTAATTAATAAATGGGTGAAGGTCCTTTCGTGGGGAATTCTCTTCTATAAGGTTAGGTTAGACTAATTTTTTTTAAGTCAGATTTTTAAGAGATTTTTTTTATACCATAACGACGGATTAGGCTCTGGTATAAGTAATAACGCAATGAAACACATCCAGTGTTGAAATGGAATTAAATCTAAAACATTTGAAATAAACTAATCAAATGGAATAAGAATCAAAATGGGGAGTAAATCGAACGAAAATAAATTAAATGTTTTCATTCAATCTTTTATGTAATTCGCATCACGGCCATTCCTTGCTTATATGAACTATCCTATTATGGAACTAAGAGCAAGTTTGGTGTTTGGATCACCTGAAGATCAGGGCCCCCAGCCTCAATTACTAAATGATATCTTCGTTAAAACTAACGAAAATATCACGACTTAACCTAACCAATCGTCAAGGACGTACAGTTGACCTAACTGGGCATTCAATTTAACTTATTATATTTGTTACTGTAAAGCAAAAAACAAGAATATATGGGGGCCCTGATCTTCAGGTGATCCGCAAGTTTTAACACAGTTAAAGCTTATGTAAAGACAGTAAAGACAGCATATTATTCTATTCTTTACTGAATTCTCCATAACGTTAATTTTACACTAAAAGTGACCTTTAAGATAAATTCTTTGTTTGATACCCTTCATGTCCATAGATTGAGAGAGACCGTGAACTTATTTTCTTTAAAAACTCCATCTTAAATAGTTAAAACCTTCGGATCACCCAAAGATCCGTCACCCCAGCCTTTTTTAGTTAGCTTTATAAGGCTAACTAACAAAAGTATCACGACCTAACCTAACCAATCGTTAAGGGCGTACAGTTGACCTAACGATTGGTTAGGTTAAGTCGTAATATTTTCGTTAGTTAGCCTTATAAAGCTCACTAAAAAAGGCTTGGGTGACGGATCTTCAGGTGATTCAAACCTTCTTCTTACATTGGGTAAAGGAAGGAAAATGGGCACCCAAGAATCATCTTAATACAATGATCAGTGAAAATAAAGAAATACGAGTACTATATAACTATTTATAAGGCTAATATGAAGTTTCGTGGCCCTCAGATTTTCGAGTCATTGATCCGTCCATTCCACTTATGCTCGGGTTAAGCGTACACTTGGTTAGGTGACCTTTATAGTTTGGTTAATTATTTCCCACGTCACTAACTTTTGGCTAATCAGGAGTCATGGGTGTTGCCCAAAAAAAAGTGGCCACGAAACTACATATTTTACCATTTTATAAATACAGTACTACTCTCTGTTCTGAACATTACATCAGGTTTTCCTTTTTGTAAGCACGTCTATTTAGAGCAAATTATTTTTTCTTCTGTACCCCTTGAATTCTTTCAAGGGATTTTCTGGATTTTCGAGAGGCATAGAGGATTTTTACTTTCTTTACGACCGTGTGACTCGTGGCCATTTGTTAATCGTATATAAAATTAAGTTATATTTTCAGGACCCCTTCGCGTACCCCTTAAGATTCCCTCGCGTACCCCAGTTTGAGAACTACTTATTTAGAGGAAGCTTGGAACAAACACTAACTTTTCCATTTAAACTTCTGAAGGATAAAATAGAGAGTTTATTCCAGAAGGCCAACTCGACTATTACAGTAAAACCACATTTGTTTTTCTGCAAATGATGTCTTTTATTGTACGCAAGTTAATTTTATTATTGTTTATTAACAATAAATTGTTTAATTCAACCTATAAATGTAATTTTCATTATGGGGTTACGTAGCCCCGATACTAGTCGCTATGTGTGCGGTCCCATACTTGTCATTCTAGGGTTAAAAAGCTATTTATATTACAGTATTTATATTACTGTATTTATATTACAGTATTTATATTACTGTATTTATATTACTGTACAAATAAAAATCTTTATTTCTGATACAGAACTTAAAGTAACATCAAACGTTAAATAGTTCAGTTAAAGGTATAAAGATTATTTAACTTAGAAATATCCACGCTTTTGTCCCCATCTTTTAAATGTTTGGGGTTGTTTCGCTTCCTTTGCAACGACAAAGCTCGTGTGACGGAGACAACCTACAGTTTTATGTGAGATTCGGGATTAGAACCTTCGGGGTTATTAAACCATGACGCAATAATTTTAATATCCCATTCTTATGACTGTTATTAGCTGTTACTCTTTTAATCAGATGAGAACTCAGACATTCGGTCCTAATATATTCGAAATAGGTTTTGAACTTTTGTATGAAGCATTTTTCAAAATGTTGATAAAATATACATTTGTTCAGGATACGTCGTAGTTAATGGCGTGAAATTGCTTCCCGTCGATCAGTGAAGTTAAGCGACAGTGGGTCTAATAGTAGTTGGATGGGGGACCGTCTTCCGCGTCCAGATGATGTAGCGAGCCGTGGTGTTCATATCCCACGTAAGGCTGCGGGTCCTCTCCGTCATAAGATGTTAGCTGTTACGAAGGAGGTTGAATAAGACTATCAATCAGACCAACGTTATTTTTAGTAGTTTGTGATTATTATGGTTCATTATGAAATATTAATAACTACCATTAAAAAATCGGTACTTAATTTTTAAGGTAGGAAAAGAATTTAAAAATTCAAAACAGATCAACCCGTCGCGTCGTATGGGCACTTTTACATATAAACTTTCAAATATTTTATTTTCTATCACGACAGGAGCTCTTTAAGTAATCTACTTATTTTGAATAGGCCTAGAAATGACTCGGAACCTAAAACTTAGTAAGTTAGATTTACTAAGTATAGTTTAGTAAGTTGGTAAAATTTACTACGAATGTATTTACTATAAGTATATTGTCTATTTATAAAGGTTTAGGAAATTAAACTCTTAAGTAAAGGAAATATTTATTTATTTATATATATATTTTTTTTTTATGCAGGAAGGAGGGGCCAAGGGCGAACGCCCGCAAAAGCGCCTAACCCCCCCTCCCCAGATAGAAGAAAAAGAGAGCCAAAATCAAGGTTCAAGGTTTTCGAGATGCCTAGACACTCTGCGTTTGAAAGGTTGGAGGTCATAGACAGGGGGAAAGATGGATTTGGGGAGATTGTTCCAGAGTTAACCGGTTGAGTAGATGAAAGACTCAAAATATCGATTAACCATTGCGTTAGAGAGTTGGACAGAAAAGGAATGAGAAATTGTAGAAAGTTTGGTGCTGCGTGCTCTCCTTAAAGGAGGAGGCATGCAATTAGAGAGTAAAGGTCAGAAGAGCAGTGTTCGTTATAATAGCGATAGTAAAGAGAGAGTGAAGCAACATTGCGGCAGAGGGATTGAAGACAGTGAGTAAGAGGCGGGGAATTGAGACGAAAAGCCTTTGATTCCACCCGGTCAAGTACGGCTGTGTGGGTTGAACCACCCCATACATGAAAAGCATACTCCATACAGGGGCGGACAAAACCTCTGTAAGAGACAGCAACTGAGCGGAAGGTGAAGAAACTGCGAAGCCGGTACAGCACACCTAGCCTCTTGGAAGCTGTTTTGGAAAGAGAGAGTACGTGATCTTTCCAGGAAAGATCACGAGAAAGGGAAATGCCAAAAATGTTAAGAGAAGAAGAATTGAGTTGTATGTTGTTGAAGGTAAGGGGATAGTCGTGTGGAAGAATGTGACGAGTAGACAGATGGAGGAACTGAATTTTTGAGGCATTGAAAGCGACAAGGTTTTCTCTGCCCCAATCAGAGATAGCAAAAGATCAGAGGTCAGGTGCTCATAGCCGTACTACGCGAATCATGGAGTTACTGTTGAGAGGGACGTTTGGAGAAGCGGGTGGAGAAGTGAAGAGTGGAATCATTGGCATAGGAGTGAATAGAAGCAAGTGCGAATTAAAAGATCATAAATAAATAAAAGGAAAGAGTGGGTGACAGGACAGAACCCTGAGGAACACCACTTTTGATAGTTTTAGGAGAAGAACAGTGACTATCTACAACCGCAGCTATAGCTCGGCCAGAAAGGAAATTAGAGATGAAGGCACAGATAGAAGGGAAGAAACCGAAAGAGGGCAGTTTGGAAATGCAAAATTTGTCCCAGACTCTATCAAAAGCTTTCAATATGTCTAACGCAATAGCAAAAGTTTCACCGAAATCCTGAAAGGAGGATGACCAAGAGTCAGAGAGATATGCAAGAAGATCGCCAGTAGAGCGTCCATTGTGGAACCCATACTGACGCTCTGAAAGAAAATTGTGAGAAGTGACGTGTTTAAAAATCTTCCTATTAAGGATAAATTCAAAATCTTTAGAAAGACAAGAAATCAAAGCAGTTTAACGATAGTTGGAGGGTTCAGGGCGGTCACCCTTCTTTGGGACAGGCTGAATGAAAGCGAACTTCCAGCAGGTGAAAGACAAAGACGAAAGAGCTTACCTAGGCAGGGTGTCAGCACAGAAGCACAGTTCTTAAGAACAACAGGAGGAACATCATCAGGACCAAACTTCCTGAGCGAAGAGTTCAGCTTTGTCATGAGAAGAGAAGGCAACTGAGCTGTCGGAATGGAAAAGAGGAGGGAAAGAAGAGGGAGTAAAGTTGTTGGGGGTTCTTAGCTAGATGCCAGAAAGAGCGAGAAGAATTAGAATTGGATAGGTTTTCACATTTTTGTCGGGTGAAGAAATTTTTGGCGAGTCGAAGAACAGATTTTGCATAATTCCGGGCAGAACTATAAGTTGAGTGAGAGTCAGGAGTTGGACGGCGACGGTATCTTCTGAAAGCTTCCTCTCTGTTGCGGATTGTATTAGAACAAGTAAAGTTAAACCAAGGCTTTTTTTTACATTAGTGGTAGGAATAGAATATGGAATGTACGCCTCCTTGCCCAAGAGAATTACCTCCATGATGCGCTCAGCACACTCAGAAGGGCCCCAGCCACGGAAGCAGTAAGCATTCCATTGGAAATCACAGAAGTACTGCCTAAGGGCTTCCCAAGGCCGAATTGGAACGATAGGATTTACTCGTAAAGCAGTATCAAAGGACTCTGTTTACAGATATGTTACTGTTATTGTTTTTGTCATTCTTGGATCACTACATTTTGTATCGGTGTAATTATTTTACTCTCTCTGTGGAATTCTCCATGTACTGCTCCATCTTCACCCGGTTTTTTACTATATTTTTATGCAAGAAGGAAGGGCCAAGGGCGAGCACCCGCAAAAATTCACCCACCCTCATAGAAGGAGGAGATAGCTGAAATAAAGTTCCAGAGTTTTCTAGATATTTGGACACACTGCGTTTGAAAGATGGATTCAGAAAGGTTGTTCCAGAGTTGACCGGTTGAGTAGATGAAAGATTGAGAATACCGATTAACACTTGCGTTGGAGAGTTGGACAGAAAGAGGATGAGAATATGTCGAAAGATTGGTACTGCATGCTCTCCTCAAAGGAGGAGGCATGCAGTTAGAGAGTTCAGAAGAGCAATCTCCATAATAAATAATAGCGATAGTAAAGAGAGAGAGTAAGGTAACATTGCAGCGAAGAGAGAGGGATTAAAGTAAGGCTTTTCAACTTCCCCTCTCTACATTTAATTAATGTACTTTCATCTTTTTATTCCCAAAGCTTTTGACCAAAAGAATCCTAAGTGATTTAAGGGGAGAAAAAAGTGTGAGAGATGGTTCGGGTGAGAAGATTGAAGAGAAGAACAATAAAAAGACACGATTTGATATTCAATTTAAAGTTTAGCTAAAACTTACCTATTTTTATATACGACAAAGCGAATTTGTTACTAAGAAAGAAACTTAATTGCATTATCTCAGTTACTGGATAAATGAAAGGTAAGATGACGAAAGTGCATCATGTAAACGAAAACGAAAAGGAAACGTCCCAATTCCGGTCATTCCTATTTTAGTCTTGAGATTTTCAAAAGTGGGAATCAGAACGGAGGCAATTTTCAAATCGATCCATTTCCATTCCTCTTGTAGGATTTTCCATTGTGTTGCGATTTTCATAGAAGATACCTCTCCGACTCGCAATTGCGTATCTAACGTATCTGAATTTTAGAAAATACCGTTTTAATTTTTTTACAATTACTGAAAATAATAATAGTGTCATATTTTTGGGACTTTTTTGTGGTGTTCATTGACTACCTTATGAAACTGACAATCTTTAGGATATACACAGAACTCATCGCGACACGAACGTGCATGTAGCGACATTAGCGATATAGCTATAATTTCTTATTTTTTAATGAAAATAAATATCATAAAAAAGAGGATATAATTAAGATTAGGTTAATTTTATCAGCCAGTATCATCATTCTGTATTCACTAAACAGATGATACAACACACTTCTACACTTCAAAGGAAGAGATTGTCGACACCAATCGACCGGGGAATTACTCTCGGGGGGGGGGGGGGACATTAGGCAGGAGAGAAGGAGCGCTGGAACTCGCGTTTCTTCTGTCACTGTCCTCCTTAGCCGATCTTTTTCCGTGTCTCATCTACCTTGTGAGCCAGTCCTGCATGCTCTAAAAAATACACTTTTCCCTCTATTCTTCACCACACATACATGCATTTCACACACTACACATTCTTTTCAAAACAAAAATAAAATGGCGTTGTGAGCCTCGGAGACCTTGATTTCGGCTCTCTCCTTCTTATATAGCCGGGGAGGGGGCACTTTTACGGGCGCTTGCCCTTGGCCCTCCCCACCAACAGGGAGTTAGAACATGTCTATAAAAGGATCTGTACAGACGACTTTCAAGTACACTTGACAGAATTATTTCATACGAGTGTAATTAATAAACTTGTAATCCCGCACACTCCATTATAATTGGAAACGTTTCTCTTTTGCAAAAGTAAATAAAGTTAAAGTTCTTGGCATCAAGTTAGATGACAAATTATCATAAATTTGAAGTCACGGGGAACATTTCAAACCGAAAATACCAAGATTTTTCTGCATAATATTCAAACTAAAAAAAAATAAATAAGTCCCCCCCAATGCTTTCTTTACACCGTATTTATTATTGATAATTTATTCAGCCACACTTACAGAACTGCATTACAACGTAGGGCACTACAAAGAATTATATAAAATATCGGCTGGAAGTAATGCACAAAAAATGCTTACGAACTTTCTCAAACAATGATACCAGACAATCTCATACCTCTCCAATGTTCAGAGATTTAAATATTCTAAAACTAAATGACTTGTATAAATTAACTATCGGTATGAGTATATACAAAGTTGCTAATAATAGCTTCTATTATTCGCCCATTCTAGGGCGATTATCCCGCATCAGATCAACCATATATATTGCCATTTGTAAACGTTACTAAACAAAATATTGCAGTCCTTTTTCAATAAAAAATTACATATGCGTAAAATTCAATCGGAATCCGGGTGCAATCAAATTACTTAAATTATATTTTGAGTTTTCTTTGTTACATAGAATATATAATATACTACATTTATTGTTTAACATTTCCTTATTTTCTATAATTTCTAAGATTCTCTCATTTTACATTTATAATGATAGAAATTATTCGAATGCAATTTTGATAGTCTTAATATTAATCCACCAACTTCAGTGTTTACCATTTTGTTGTATTTCTATTTTCTCTATTTTCATATTTTCCAGTGCGAAAATTGAAATGAATCTCAAAGATTTTTTGGTAAATATCTCTCCTTCTTCCCAACGTCATATTCAGATAAGAATATTTTGATTAGATTGCTTGTCACTAAATAAAAAATCAAATATAAATACCAACACTCTGTAAATCTATGTGGATGTGATGTTCGCTTAAACTATTTAATATTGTATACTGTATATAAAGTATTCTTTTCCTGAATAACGATTTTGTTTGTTAGGTTAAATGTCGCCATCCGCATGATCTCGTGGTCTCATTAGCGAGGTTAATGGCATCATTTATGATTTATTTGCGGCAAATATCCTAATATTTTCATTATCATTACTAACGAAACGCAAGCGTCCGTTGTAAGGTCATACACGTACATGCGTGTAAGGGCCTGTAAGGCCTACTTTGGGTGTTTGATAAAGCAACGTGTGAATGGTCCCTTGTGTAAAACAGAAATACTTTTTTACGTGTCTTAAGTAATTAAGACGGTATATCAAAATGCGTGCAGTGATCTTACCACTAATTATTGCATTAATTATACTTACTTTTATTCTTACACTCTCTCGTTTCTCTCTCTTTTCCCTTCTCTTGACTCCTCATTTCTGTTTCTCTTTAATCCTCTCTTATTTCTATTCCCTTTTCTTTTTCCCTCTCTTGACCCTCTTATTTCTATTTCCCTCTTTTTTCCTCTCTCTTCCCTCTTTTGTATTTCTTTCCCCCTCTTTTCCTCTCTCTTCCCTCTTTTGTATTTCTTTCCCCCTCTTTTCCTCTCTCTTCCCTCTTTTGTATTTCTTTCCCCCTCTTTTCCTCTCTTCCCTCTTTTGTATTTCTTTCCCCCTCTTTTCCTCTCTCTTCCCTCTTTTGTATTTCTTTCCCCTCTCGTTTCCTCTCTTTCTGCTGTTTTTCCACTCTCCTCTCTCTTCCCTTTTTCACTCCCTTTTCCCCTCTCTTTTCCTCTCTTTCTGCTGTTTTTCCACTCTCCTCTCTCTTCCTTTTTTCACTCCCTTTTTCCCCTCTCTCCCAACCTCAGCGAGGGCAGAGCGATTACCTGCTTCTTTTCATTAAACGGTATCTTTACGCTGTTATGGTTCCCATTATGTGCCACCTTTTTACGATATCCATAAGCGTGAAAACCATCAGTTGATCGTCAGAATTTTACAATTCTTCGTGTTTTATATATGTATACGGTATACAGTACGTATGTATATATGTAAAATTAACTACAGGATGATTAAAGTTATTTGCCCAAGCGTTTTCGTATTTATTAACGCACTAACAAGGTTCAACTGGGAAGAAAACGCGAGTATGGGCATTTATTTCGTAGTCTAATTTACCAGTTTTTATCAAAGCTGAAAATTTTTCACCTAAGAGGGATATTTCGTCAAAGGAAAGGAATCCATCCTTATATGACGAAAGATGTTTATGATGAAAAGAAAATTGAAAAACATTGAAAATGACGATTAAGAAATTTTTAATGTTGAAACTACACAGAAAGAAATCCACACACAGATACATACACTTACTTGCTAGTCGGCTATGTTAACTTGTGTAGAAATTAATAATTACAGTAATAAGAATAATGGTAATTATAATAGCAAGTTTTACATAAGCAAGCAGTATTAATAGGTTATTAAGTCTTTGTATGAGATCATAGAACTTAATTAATGGATTGAATGATCAGACGTACTAGTACATCATTCCATCAAATAACTTAAGTTATTATCGTTATCACTAATTTTTTCAGCATTGTTCCAATCTAATACCATGTTTTTCTGCTGTCTCGAAACTGTACAGTTGGTTACAAAAGTTACGATACATTGGACTGTACAAGGTAGGTGTGGCTGTATCCCAGTTCATCCCGACTTTGATAATCACAAAGCAAGATGGTACAAACAGAGAGTTTGATTCTAGTCTCATTTGAACGCTTTTCTTTTGTGGTTTAATTCTTACTACTAATTCTTTCCCAGTCTGCCCAATCTATTAAATAAATAAATAAAATCCTTAAAAAAAGTGTGGTGTAAATTAGGTTAAGTAGTCTAGCGTTTCATGCTAGCCTTTATTTTTCACTGTCCTCTAATGAGTAATTTGGTACACCAGATAAGTGTAAACATGGTGTGAATGAACTTTGAAGCTCTACTTTTCTTTATACTTCTTTCCTACCTTCCTACAACTCTTCTTTCACCACCTTTATCTGTCAGACGTGGCTGGCTGCAGTAGTACTAGTAGCAGTAGTAGTAGTTCTCCTTATTCTATATTAACTAATGCTGTTTCTATTTGAAAGTTGTACACCTTTACAAGTGTAAGAATGGTATGAGAGTTTTCAATATTCTTTATTTTCATCAGCTTGTCTTTTCTCTCTTTTCCAACTTCCTTCTTGGGCTAGCTTAGAGTGGATCTCAGAACCTTTGTTAAGCTGTAACTGTAACTTCTATATTTAATATTTATTACAGTCTTCATACGGTAATTTGTACGTAACCCGTTTTAGCCATCAGCTTTTTATTAGACGTCTTGTGGTATTCTTATATAATGGAAAAGTACTTTTATATTGAACTCTTTTATAAGTAATCTGAGAATAGTTAAAAACTTAACATGAAACGGTAGGAAGAAATAATACATATTTGAAGGGTACAGACTCATTTAGATGAAGGTTATATAAAAGGACTGTTCTGCGACAGATTGGAAATATTTTACTGAGGAATTTTATATGCAAGGTACTCTAATTTTTTATAAGTGTCCATGAACAATTGTATTTCTTCGCTGAAGAATTCGGGACTGTTGGTACTCATATGAAGAGGAAAAGTGAAAATTTGAGGCAGCAAAGTCGAACACCTTGAAAGCAATGATCTTGTTAAACATAGCACGGGTGTCTTAGAAATAAATCTTGTTTAACTTGTGTTAGAATTTTTCCATGAAGTCATCGGTATTTATGATCGCAATAGGGTGGTACATATAGTAGATTTTCAAAAGGCGTTTGATAAAGTGTGCATAAACATTCCTGTACCTATATTGAAACTTGTTAAAGATAAGATATCTGTAATTTTGGCTAAAATTATCAATCAAAGTATTTCCAAAGGAATATTCCCATCAATGCTAAAAACTGGTTGTATAACACCCCTTTTTAAAGGGGGTGATCCTACACAAGCAACAGATTACAGGCCGGTGTGTTCATTATCTGTGTTGAGCAAAGTTTTTGAAAAATTGCAAAAAGTAGAATGCAGCGATATTTAGAATCCTACAATTTATTATCTCCAAATCAATATGGCTTCCGTAATAATAAAACAACGGAAATGGCTATTTTAAATCTTATGGAAAATGTAAATATAGCTAAGGAGAACAAAGAAATAATGATATCAATATTTATGGATTTGAGTAAGGCGTTTGATGTAATAGACCATAATATTCTACTTAATAAATTATATTGTTACGGCTTTAGAGGAACAATCAGTGATAGGTTTAAAAGTTATTTGTCCAATAGATATCATTTTGTATCAGTAAATAAGGTTTGCTCAACTAAAGCGCTAGTCAAACATGGTGTGCCACAGGGCTCAGTTCTGGGTCCACTGTTATTTTTATTATATATAAATGACCTTCCACGTTCATCTGATATACTGAACTTCATAATGTTTGCAGATGATACAACTGTCTCTTTTTCTTGCAAAGATGTTAATACAGCTAAGAATATTTTTCATTCAGAATTCATCAGTGTAATGAAATGGTTGACCACCAATAAACTCTACCTAAATACCAGTAAAACAAATTTCATGATTTTTACTAATAAAAGAAATGTATATCTTGATGAACTTAATGATAATGAAATCGCCATAAAGGAGTGTACTGTAACAAAATTTCTTGGTGTAATGCTAGATAAGAATTTGCAATGGAGTGATCATGTAAATTATATCGCGAAAAAGATTTCAAGGAATGTTGCTATAATGTTTAAACTTAGAAATGCAGTTCCTAAACAAGTTTTATTGACTCTATCATACTCTTGTTCTTCCTTATATAACATACTGCACCCTTGTTTGGGGAAACTCCGCTAATAACGCATTAAATGGTATCTTTGTCATCCAAAAATGGGCAATAAGGTTATTATCTGATGCTGATTTCCTTGATCACTCTAGTGCATTATTTAAAGAACTAAACCTACTAAAGCTCAACGATATAACCAAACTGGCACATTTTATTTTTATTTACGAGTGTAAGAACAAAATCATTAATTTGCAATGGGTAAATAGATATTTTGTAACTCATCAAGAAATCCACTCGTATCAGACCAGAAATAGATCAAAGCTTGTTATACCTCAATTTACTGTAGATTGTCTTCATCTCAAAAACTACCTATTTTCATTGGATTAAAACTATGGAATGACTTGCATGCCGATATAAAAAATATTGTGAATGTAAATTTGTTTAAAACCAAGTTGAAATCCCGATTAATAATGGCATACTGACAAAAATCTAGGATTAATGTCCACTAATATTGTTAATATTGTCCATTAATATTGACTAATATTGTAATACATGTTTTAAGTATTAATAATACTTATTTAATTTATTTATTTATTATTATTAATTAATTAATAATAACTGCTTATTTTTAATAAGAGCCCAGTAAAGCCTAAAGTTTAAGGGCCAAATTAAATAAAATAAATAGTCGAGCTTCACAATTATTCATGTCATTGTAAATTGAAAAAATTTATTTATTTTATTATTATTAATAAAGGTTATTCTATTCTATATTAGAAAAACTTAAAGCTCACGGAATAGGGTGTCAACTTCTTAATCTTGACCCGAATTACCCCAGTTTACGATAGATAAATATAGTGTCGTGCATATAGGCTATCACAGCAGTAAATTTAATTTTATTACGAGAAATAGTGTGTTAAACGATGCCACTGAGGAAAAAGGTTTACGTGTCATTGTTATTAAAAATTTAAACTTCTCCAAACAATGTTCAGTCTCTCGAGCAGTAAAGCTGACCAGCTGGAGGTGCTTCTGGATCAGTCTCCTCTTATCTAAATAATTTGAATAGTCGGACTCTCAGACTGGTGTCTTTGGCATTCAATTCAAGAGATGATGCAGAGATGAAATCGTGTTTTTTGTATATAATAAATAAAAAAATCTTTAAAAAAAATGCATGGTGTAGATTTGATTAAATAGTTTAGCGGTTCATATTATCCTTTATTTTCCACTATTCACTAATGCGTAATTGAGTACACGAGATAAGTGTGTACATATAGTGTGAATGAACTCTGAAACTATTCTTTTCATTATGCTTTTTTCTACTTTTCTGTGAAACTTCCGTCACCACACTTTTCTCGTCAGCAGAAAAGTGTGATGAATAGAGTGAATCTATGGGTCTTTGTTAGCATGTAAATCTGTAAAAATTTGGATTTGTCGTAAACTAAGAACCTAGTCTTTTTTTGAAGACTTCCACATCGGCTCTATTCGCGTCCCAAATTTCGTTTGTAGCTCATTAAAGTCTTGGCCTTCTGGCGACAAAGCTATTTTCCTTCAGGATTGAGGATGTTCCATGTCAGGCCTGTAACTTGGGAACACAACACATTCTGCCTTTCTTATTTTTTGCGTTGTTTAGATGGTCACAGGGTTCCGTTTGAAATTTATTTATATATATATATATATATATATATATGTTGAGCTGTGGGATCTATCCCCACAAAGCATATATATATATATATATATATATATATATATATATATAATATATATAATATATATATATATATATGCTTTGTGGGGATAGATCCCACAGCTCAACACAAGTGTTGTGGGATATAGGGAGGCAGCGTCTTGGGTTAGGGGATACTCTCTGTCCTTACACACCCTATTTAAAGAGATTCCTCTGCCGAGCGGTGCCCCCCATAGTACTGTGAGGTATTGAAAAACTCATGATCTTCACTTGCCCCACAAACACCTTTAAATGGGAGACCCATAATGGGTGCACACACATTTCTACATTACTGTACAGTCTTTACAGCCACACCTACACTTTTCCTCGTAAGTGTATATATTGTAATGTATATGGTTGTAAATTTTGACTTGGTCCGCAATCGATATGGACCGTGACTTGATGGATACCGTAATGAAATTGACTGGATTCTTTGGATCTGATATATTTGCATGTCCGTTATAAATAGATATAGAGTGTAACATTTGTGGATAGTAGTCTATTATGACTGATCCTCTGGATCCAGAGATTCTATCTTTAGTTTTAAATCGATAATTAATTAGTTTTAAATTGATAATTATTTAGTTTCGTAAAAATTGGTCGTTGCCAAATTACCGGCAGTTTTTACATAAATTTCTTATGTTCTTGTGGTTCGGAACCCACGTAAAATTGTAGGTCCCCTCCGCCACCACGGAGGACATACACGATTACGAACACAGTTAGGTAGACCAGCCATGAGTGGATCCTAGGGTCTTTGTTGGTCTGAAACATTATAACATTATTATATATATATATATATATACAGGGCTATTCAAAATGATTCACCTGATTTCAAATGAGAATATTTTTTAATGTTACAAATACAGAGTGATTTGTGATACATCAACCAAAAGAAAAACTGTCCAAATTTTGTCTCTCACCTCATAAATGCTCTATGTGACTTCCCCTAGTTACACGAGCAACGTCGACACGATAGTCGAATTCCTCCCATACTCGCTCCAGCATATCCGTTGTCACTGACTCTACGGCAGTAACAATGCGAGTTCGGAGCTCATCCAAAGATGTGGGCAACGGTGGCACGTACACAGTATCCTTAACGTACCCCCAAAGGAAGACGAAACTCACGCTGCACTGTGACTACCGATTTACAGCTCGAAAACTGCAACACACAAAACGCCTTCTGCTGTGCGGACGCCATTTTCACACTGACTGTTTGTTGCTAGGCTAGGCCACGGCGTGACTTTGGAGCCCTCTCGCGGTGATCTTGTAAAACTCGGAGATTTCCTCTTTCATGTGGTGTATGCCCAGTTGATGCACGGTTGATAGGTACGGAAGTATTCACAGTTGAAATCGGATGAATCAGTTTGAATAGCCCTGTATATATATATATATATATATATATATATATTATATATATATATATATATATATATATATAATTTCAAACGGAACCCTGTGACCATCTAAACAACGCAAAAAATAAGAAAGGCAGAATGTGTTGTGTTCCCAAGTTACAGGCCTGACATGGAACATCCTCAATCCTGAAGGAAAATAGCTTTGTCGACAGAAGGCCAAGACTTTAATGAGCTACAAACGAAATTTGGGACGCGAATAGAGCCGATGTGGTTTTTGTTCTGGCGGAATGTGCCAGAACAGTGTTTCGGTATTTTTATTTTCAACATGTAGAACAAAATTCTACATTTTCAATCTGATTTTTTTTTTTTTGTTACCTCACAAAATTTTTGTGATAGGAAGGACGCTTTTTTGGATTGGGATGGTCACGGGGATGGGATGGGGTAACGAATGGCAAAGGTTGTAGGAAATATACAGCAGAGTTCCGGAACTTTTCTTTTGAGAAAAAACATATATACTGTATATATATATATACTGGGAAAGGTTACGCGAACTAGACCTATATTCACTGGAAAGGAGAAGAGAGAGATACACCATTATTTACACTTGGAAAATAATGGAGAAACTAGTCCCTAATCTTACTCTAAACCCTATAACTCCTCAAACAACAGTGGAAAGTAGAAACGGTAGATTGTATCGTATTCCCAAATTGAAGGCGAGACAGGGAACATCTTTAACCCTGAAAGAAAATAGTTTTGTGGTGAGAGGACCAAAACTGTTTAATCAGCTGCCCTTTAAAGACCTAAGGAACACGAAGGGAGTTGCAGTGGACATCTTCAAAAGAAGACTAGACGCCTGGCTCAGAACAATCCCCGATGAGCCGGGCGTACCTAACTATGTGAGGTGGAGAGCACAAGAAACCAACTCACTACTACACCAGGCTAACTCGAGAGGAGGGCGACAAGCTTGACCTTCGCGAAATGAGAAATCATCACGCGGAACCTTTGTAAGGTTATATATGTACTATATATATTATATATATATATATATATATATGAGTTAAAGAATTTAATGGGTCAACAATTTGGTCTTTCGATCAAATAAATAATGTATTTAGTAAAGGAGATATAAAAGGACTTTGTAGTTTTTGTTTAATTAGCAAAAACAAAGGAATAATTATTTGCAGTGAATAACAATTATTTTATAATGAATTGTGTAATGTTACAAATGATTATTGACAATAAGAAGTGATTTAATACAGGACAAAGAGTTAAATCGTGCAATGGTGTTAGGAACAATAATTAGGATAACAAAATATACGGTAGTTAACACAGCAATAAGCCTACTTGCGGTATTACAATAAGATAAGTTCGGTAAGTCCGATTTAGAGTTATTGAAAGAACACTTTAGATTAGCCTATGCGGTTAGGTTTAGAGTTTGTCTGAGTTTATAGACTATGTAACCAGTAGCCTAGCACGACGCAGTAAACATTGTAGACCAAGTGAGTTGGGCCATGCAAAAGACTGACAGACCTGGATTTGGTGATGGGTATAGGCTGTAAGACGCGAGTGACTATGAGCAGGATAAATGATGAAGGCTCGAAGACGGACTGAGTTTGTGAGAGTGAAGGTGAATACGGCGGTGGACGAAAATTGTTGCAGGCTTGCCGGAGTGATACAATTCTTGTTAAACCGAAATGAGATTCGAAGGTCGAATGGATGGATGTTGAGTGAAGCAAAGGTCGGACGAAATGAGGTCGACCGAGGTTAGGGGGTCGTCGTCGCGTCAATTTCAATTTTCTCTAATAATTCTGGAGGAATTTCCTCTTGTAGTTTCTCCAATATTTTAACTTGATTGTGTAAGACTACATTAATTGGTTCTAATTTTGCATTTGCGTGTAAATGCATTTGTTTTTCAGTTTCTGTGGGATTTACCGTTTATGTATAGGCAGGGCCGGCGCTAGGAAGTGCGGGGCCCAATTAGAAAATTGTTAGCGCCTAGCGGGGCCCTCTACCCTACAAAACCTGAAGATCGATGCTTTATGCTTCGTGCAGTACGCCAGTCCCAGCCAAAAAGCGTTGAGGGCTTGAGGCTCCACCATTAGCCACAATGATATACTAAAAATTGAAAGCCCATATGAAAGTTTTAATGTTTTATTACAAGTCAAGATATGCATGTATGCATCTAATGATTAAAGCAAAAGATTTCATGATTTTTAAAAGCCTGGGAGTAAGAAGAAAAGCGCAGGGGGCAAAAGAACAAGCTCTAGTAAATAGAAATGTAAATGCTCTCTATGATAATGAGGCAAAAACTAGTTAATTTAATATGTAGGATCTACTTACCACCACGTTTCTCTGTTACATGCAGGCTTAAGACACTTCAAGTTTGCAGTTTGGACATATAAACAATTTGGACATATTTAACAAACAACACAACTTTACACTCCAAGCTTTATGTTATATAATCTCATTAACAGCGCTCTTTCTGTGTTGATGGTTTGAATATCGTCCACAAATTACCTTTTTTTTAAAAAAGCTAAACGGCGACGATAAACTGAAATTACAAAACAAATAAACAAACGATTAGCAATAAAACATTGAAACATAGATATACGAGGACGGACTGAATAGTTTCACTGCCTTCACAGTAACAAGAAACTTCGTGCACACTGGACACTCATTAATTCATCATAGCGTCCCCCACTCGAGCGCGTGCGCGGGGTCCCCTCGGGGCGCGGGGCCCAATTTGAACAAATCGGTCTAATCGGCTTAAAACCGGCCCTGTGTATAGGGTACCTTTGTTTTGTACTCTCTGCACTTTTTGTAGCTGGCTGTTGGTTGCTAGATGTAATTGGACAGTTGGATACAAAAGTACTGATCGGACTAATGCCAGGTAGAGCTTTCTTTTATTCTCTTTATTGAGTCGTCTAAACCTGTATAATTTATGCATGTTGGCTCTTGTTTGGTTGACTCTCGGAGTAATGTTTGACATAACTTGTTAATTTTAAGCCTAACATTTAGCCTTCTGTAGCGTAGTCATATAGTTTCCCCGTCGATTACGAGATCCCACATTTATGTTTCTGATATCTCTCGCTATATTTTGTGCGATCATATGAGGTGATTTTGAGTTGTATGGGACTACCTGTGTTATGTCAAGTAGTCGCAAAGAGTACGTTCCAGTATAGGGTAAATGCTCCAGTCGTAGAATCTTGCACTGAAGTCCGGTTATCCATATAGTGTGTGAATTAAAGTGAACTCGCGCTTTTATAACCGCTCTGAAGATGTGAAGGTTTTTTGCGCGCGGTCTTCCGGAAAACATGGTAAAATCTGCATTTTCATTCGGGCTTCCGCCCCCGTCTTTTGGTTTTGTCGCCATGTTTACTTCCTCTGGTGGTGAGGAGAGGAAACGAGTAAAAAGGAATTTCCGGCGTGATAGTACAAGTAGCGTCGAGGAACAGAATTTCCGGAATGTTACACACACACACACACACATATATATATATATATACATACACACATACACACACACCTTCCCTTACAAAGGTTTCGCGCAATGATTTCTCATTTCGCGAAGGTCAAGCTTGTCGCCCCTCCTCTCGAGTTGGCCTGGTGAAGTAGTGAGTTGGATTCTTGTGTTCTCCACCTCACATAGCCAGGTACGCTCGGCTCATCGGGGGTTATTCTGAGCCAGGCGTCTAGTCTTCTTTTGAAGATGTCCACTGCAACTCCCTTCGTGTTTCTTAGGTCTTTGGGCAACTAATTAAACAGTTTTGGTCCTCTCACTACAAAACTATCTTCTTTCAGGGTTAAGGATGTTCCCTGTCTCGCCTTCAATTTGGGAATACGACACAGTCTACCGTTTCTACCTTCCACCGTTGTTTGGGGAGTTATAGGGTTCAGAGTAAGATTAGGGACTAGTTTCTCCATTATTTTCCAAGTGTAAATAATGATGTATATATCTCTTCTCCTTTCCAGTGAATATAGGTCTAGTTCGCGAAACCTTTCCCAGTAATTTAGTTCTTTGCACCCATTGATCTTGGCTGTGAAACTTCTCTGGATCCCTTCCAGCTGTCTAATGTCTTCTTTTTTATATGGGGATGTTAGGACCGAGCAGTATTCCAATTTGGGTATGATCAGGGTTTTCAGTAGAGGAATCATTACATTCCTATCCCTTCGTTTAAAGGTTCTCAATATCTGTCCCGTTATTCTCTTTGCTCTGTTTACTGCTATCTTATTTTGTGTTTTAAATTTCGCATCATCTGTCATTACAACCCCTAAATCTTTTGCTCTGAAATTTCTCTGAATTTCCTGTCCATTTGGTGTATAATATTCCATGGATTTTAGGTCTTCTCCTTTTCCGTACCGTAATAGCTGAAATTTCTCGGTGTTAAACTTCACATTGTTGTCTTCCGTCTACTTGTAGATTCTGTTTATATTGGTTTGTAGAGATCCTATGTCTTCTGGGTTTCTTATTTTTCTACTGATCTTTGTGTCATCCGCAAAGGATGTTACTATGCTGTCTCTGGTAACGTCCTCATCTATGTCAGTTAGCATGATTATGAAGAGTAGTGAAGCTAATACTGTTCCTTGCGGTACTGAGCTGAGGACCTCTGATTCTGATGAAGATACTCCTTGTACTGTGACGACTTGCCGCCGCTCACTAAGGAAATTATATATCCATTTCCCTACTTTTCATGTTATTCCCATATATTTCAGTTTATGTATTATGATTCCGTGGTCACACTTGTCGAACGCTTCAGCAAAGTCTGTGTATAGTACATCATAGTTTTCATTACTTTCAAGTGCATCAATAATGTTGTTGTAGTGTTCTATTAGTTGTGATAGGCATGATCTGCCTGACCGAAACCCATGTTGGTTATCATTTAATTTTCCAAAAAGTCATAGATTTTCTGTCTAACTATTCTTTCAAATATTTTAGTGAGATGAGATGTAAGCGACACTGGCCTATAGTTTTTGGCCTCGGATCGATCTCCTCCTTCATATATTGGGACTATGTTTGCGCTCTTCAGGATGCTCGGTATTTCTCCCGTGTCTAGTGATCGTCTCCGTATCCAGTATAGGGGCTCAGCGATTGCATTATTGCAGTTTTTGATCAGTGTGGCATTCCATTTATCCGGTCCTGCCGCTGAATGTGTTTTTAGTTTCCCTATGGCTTGTGTAATATCATCCGTTGTAAAGTCGAAATCCGTTGTACTTTCCCCTTGTGGTTCTTCTTCAAAGAACGCGTTTCTATCGCATATAAATTTGTCAGTTTTGGGGATACTGAAAGATGATTCGTAGTGAGCTCTTAATATTTCAAATACTTCTGTTAGATCATCAGATAAAACACTGTTGTTATCTTTACAATTACTTAATTTTGCAGTCACTCTTTTTCTCTTTCGAAACAATGCCCTCTTTTGTCTTTCGAACCTGCTTCTCTTTCCTCTTTGTTGTATCTTTGGGACATGTTTTTCCACAATTTCTAACGTCTTCTCCTCTAACGTCATTAGCATCATCTCCGTTGTCTTGGTCTCAAAAATGGTTTTCCAATCCATTACTTCCATACTTCCATTACTTCCATCCTTTTATATTTCATGAATGGGAAATTAAAATCACCACAGAGAAAAATATTTGGCGTTGGAGAGTGTACATCTTTTACCCATTTTCTTACTTCTGTAATGGAATCTGAAAATTTTGAGGTTGGCGTGTTTGGGGGTCTGTACATTACAATTAGTACCATATTTAATTTTTCAACTTTTGCTGCTACACATTCTACGTAGCTGTTTGAGGTACTTATAGTCATTTCTGCCATATGCCTTTCGCGTGTGTAAATAGCACATCCTCCTTTACGTCTCACTGTTCTATCGGCTCGGAGGATGTTATAGTTGTCAGTTTGTATTTATTTTTTGTCAGTACAGGACTCACAATTTTCACAGTTCGCCCGGCAGTCCTTTAGATGAGGTTCCGTGAGGTATGCAAAGTCTGCTCCGGCTTCTTGCACGAGTCCTTTCAGGTATACAACTATGTTCGTGGAATGGTTTGATTTAGGGCCCTGTATGTTGGCTAGGATTATTTTTATTTTTTCTCTCTCGTTTTAGCATACAGGTGGTTCCAATTTGTTTTCCAATGGGGGTGCCGGCTTCGTTGTCTTGTGGTCCTCCGAGAATTTACCTTTTTATATTTGTCGGTACCTGTTGTCCCGATAACGCATGAAGTGTTTTGTTCGTACCTTCTGTCCGGCTCTCGGATTCCTATATTTGTCAGCTGGTTTTGTAATTGCTGGATAGTATTTAGCAGCTGGAATGTGTTGGCTGCGTCTAAAAAATTGGCACTCTTCTTTAATATATATACAGTTTATACCTTTGGTTAGCTTCCGCCCGAATTGTTCATTCTGACGAAGGTCAAGCTTTTCACTCCACCTTAGACCTACAGTTCAACGTGGAATCCGAACCACGCCCCATCAGCAGCCCAGCGTCGTAACCACTAGGCCCCCTAGGGTACCCATTTATCTACCAACCACTTTCTTTATTGTGTGGAAGGATGAACAGCTGGGTTTTGCTGCGCGCCGGCTGCCGTCGGGTCTCGAACCCGGGGCCGATGGATTCGTAGTCAGCGACGCTAACCACAGGGTGTCCGAGAATTATCTGTACAAGTTTTGGCTGTTATTAAAAGTCAACCATGAAGTGTAGAAATTCCAGTGTTGTCCCATTTTACAGAGAATCTCATTACGTTTTTTATGATACCAAGTTTTGACAAGTTTTTTAGAAATTCCAGTGTGTCCGAAAATTATCTGTACAATTTCATCTTTTAATAAAATTCTTGATAACACGTAAAATTCTTAAAGAAGATTATTTAGAATCTGTATTTTCAAAAGTTTCTTCTATTAAAGTAACGTTGTTACAAACATTCGATATGTGCACCCATCAGTGATTCGCAAAACATCCAATCGATAATCCAAATGTTGCCATGTACGCTGCAGCATATCCACATCAATTCGCTCAATAACAGCTGTGATTCTTGCTTTTAAATCATCAATGTCTGTCACCCGCGTACAAAAAAGAAAAAACTTGTCAAAACTTGTTATCATAAAAAACTTAATGAGTTTCTCTGTAAAATGGGACAACATTGGAATTTCTACACTTCATGGTTGACTTTTAATAACAGCCAAAAATTGTACACATAATTCTCGGACACCCGGTATATACGTACAGTATATTACAAACTCTCCATAAACTGCCCTCTTCACAAACCACACCCTCGACAAACCGTACATTAAACCATGTGCGGTTCTGACATATACAGTACAGTATTTCATATATTTTCCTAATGTAGGGATGTGTATAGTTTATTGTAGCTGTATTGTATTTCATCTGTTTTGCTGTGTATTAATGTGTTAAATTTTAATATGAAATTTAATAATGATTATTTTAAATGGAACAAAATTATTGTATTACTGTTGCGAAGGGAAAGAACCTCCCAATCGCAGAGATGGATTTCAAGGTGGGGGTTTTCAATCCTGGGTCTAAGGCAATGGTTCTCAACCTGGGGTACGCGAGGGAATCTTAGGGGGTACGCGACGGGGTCCTGAAAATATAATCCTTTTAATTTTATATACGATTAACAAACTGCCACGAGTCACACGGTCGTGAAGAAAGTAAAAATCCTCTGTGCCTCTGGAAAATCCAGAAAATCCCTTGAAATTGTTCAAGAAGTACGGAAGAAGAAAAAGGTTGAGAACCGCTGGTCTAAGGCATACAATTCACTGTGCCCCTGGTTATGTTATAGGTTGGGTGCTGTGTCCTGCATTTGTCATTAAAAATGTTTTTTTGAAACAAATTATATAAATATAACCGAGAGTTCTCTCTACGCCATTGTCCAGTCTGCCTTTCCCAGTCATTATATACTTTATTCAAAATTCACAAGTTAAATAATGTCTGCCTTAGCCCATGAGTCCGTGCTCGGCCAGGCTGCAAATGAGACATAATTTGGGAACAGTGGAACAGAGTACGAAGAACGTACATTAAACGAAATCAAATATTAAAATAATTTTATCGCGACATTTTGGTTGCCAGGAGTTTTAACGGACCTATGCTCATTTATATTTTAATTACAATCCAGTGTACGTAATCCGAAACATAACAAAAAGTAAAAATGGTCGCAACTTTACAGAAAGCCCCCACTTGAGCTTTCCCTTTTCTTTTCAGTTATTTGGTTTGCATAGCGACAACCCTGAGTGAGCGAAAGCTGAAATATATTTTTGTTTTACATACTTTTCAAATTAGTAATATTTTTGTTTTTAACATATTGCAGAGAGAGAGAGAGTTACAAGGAGTTACAAGGAAAAGAAGTACCTCAAAAGGCCTTGCGGCCCATACCGAGGAGGTACCAATGGCAACGGGTGCCAGGGAAAATTTTGTGAAAGTTTATTTTTCTTTCAACTATCCTAGCAGTAGTAGAAAACTGGATAGAAAAGTAGAAGGCTCTCTCCCCACCCTCCACTCCCTCCCTGCCAGAGGCAGGTACGGAAAAAGGTTGAAGAAAATACCTTGACCCTGGAAAAGTAGGCAAGGAAATTTTACAGGAAAGTGGAGAATATATAAATAGCTCTATATTTAGCTTGCTCACAGAGACACCGAGCAAGCGAACTCCTGCAGAGTTTTCTGAGGTTTTAATCTTAAACTATGAGTGTGTTCAGTACTTTGTCTAGCCTATTTTTAAACAGATTTACACTTTCACTGGAAACAACCTCTGAGGGAAGTTGGTTCCAGATATTAACTATTTTATAGGAAAAGAAATTTCCGCAGACTGAGGTCCTAAATGTCTTTACACACTCAAATAGTGTGCAAGATTTCGTCTAACCTTTTCTTGAACTGATCGAGAGAGAGAGAGAGAGAGAGTTTTTATTTTTATAATAATTAAAACTCCGTTATTTAAATATGATTTATTTTTAATTTTGGCATTGAAATAAATTGTACGGTGAATAAATATATATATATATATATATATACACACACACACACACACACACACACAGGGTGAGTCAAAAGTCTGGAAACATAGGAACTATGCTTTTCAAAATATACATATATATTTCCATTTGAAAAGCATAGTTCCTATGTTTCCAGACTTTTGACTCACTAACTATATATATATATATATATATATATATTGTTCTAACTGAAGATTTATAAGGATTTGTGAAATCTTTCATTTTATACGATATGTTCATATGTTTCAAATTTAGGAGTTTACACGTATAACATTTATAAATTAATGAAGTGTCAGAATTTTTTTTTCTCAGTATAAGTAATGATTTTCAAATTATTTTTGGCTGGAATCAAATAGGTTAAGTGTGTGTATATATATATATATATATAATATATATAAAATGCAAACCCACAAGGAAAAAGAAAAATGATTTCAAGTGTATTCAGAAGTAGGCTACACCTCGTCAGGGAATTGCCTGATGAGGTGTACTTCTGAATACACAAAAGGCTTTGGAATCATTTTTCTTTTTCCTTGTGGGTTTGCATCATTCATTCATTTCACGTGTTTAATTGTAAAATTCACCCTATATATATATATATATATATAATATATATATATATATATATATGCAGAAAGGAGGGGCCAAGGGCAATGCCTGCCAAAGCGCTCCCCTCCATAGAGGAAGAAGAGAACCAAAATCAAGGTCCAAGGTTTTCCAGATGCCTGCCCGTACTGCCTTTGAAAGATTGGAGGTCATAAACAGGTGGACAAATGAATTGAGGAAGATTGTTTCAGAGTTCACCGGTTCAGTAAATGAAAAATTGAAAATACCGATTAACTCTTGCATTTGAGAGTTGGACAGAAAAGGAATGAGAATGTAACGAAAGTCTGGTACTGCGTGCTTTCCTTAAAGGAGAAAGCATGCAGTTAGAGAATTCAGAAGAGCAGTGTCCATTATTTAGTGATAGGAAAGAGAGAGTGAGGCAACATTGTGGTGAAGAGAGAGAGAGATTGAAGACAATCAGTAAGTGGCAAGAAAATGATGAGACGAGAAGCCTTTGATTCCACTCAGTCAAGTAGAGCTGTAGGGGTTGAACACCCAGGTTTTAAGACTGTCCTCATATATATAATTTAATTTAAGAACAGTATTATAACGTAAACCTGCGGAAGTTTATTTAAACATTTCCTCCTACATTTAATTCCCACTACCCCCACTTTAGGGAGACGTCTCTGGTTGATTGTATCCCACATAGTAGCATGATCAACCATCGAGCAACTCATTTGTTTTATCACTTGCCTCGTAAACACCTTTAAGTGAGAGACTCTTCACTTGGCCGTATCAACAACGGGTGATCACCCACGCCACACTTTCATACTCCATAAGGGACAAGTACACGGGGATAGGTACAGGAACCAGAAGATTTTCTACTCTCGTGGTGGTACAACACCGCGAAGTATGGACGACTCAGCATATCACTTTCTGCATAAACACCTTTCACGGCGTGAGACCCTAGTTGAAACTCTGCGACATTTAAAGAGTTGGCAGACACATACATATGACAGCCATCCAATTACAGAAAATACGCTCACATATGTTAATATGTCTGGCTACGAGGACAGGAGGAGATCAGACAGCAATTCCTTCCTTCACCAAATCCGCAGGTCGATCCTGAACCGTTGTTCGAACTCGCATAAAATAACATAGAGTAAGTAAGTAAGAAAGAATAGAGTAGAAAAATATGTTGTAGAAACAAAATTTCATAACAAACAAAAAAAAAACTAAAAAATGCATGATAGGAATTAAATGAGGTAGAGTTGTATTTCTGCCGTCACGAGTTCTTTTTTCTCTTCTTTCTTTTGAGTGGCTGGATGCACGTGACGGGTGAGGGAATAGTGTGAAAAATCTGATTTCTGTTCTTAATTCCTTTTCCCACCCCTTTCATGTAGAAGCATTTCATCACTTTCCCAGCGCGATGGCTTGGCGCGTACATGGGTGTAGACATGGAGAGTTTAACCTTTACCGCTCTCTTACTCCTTTTGGGGCTAGTGTGAGGTGGGTCATGTGGTTACTGTTGGACCGCTACCTCTGTAAATAGAGCTGTAAATATTTTGTATAAAACCAAACCCATATGTTCGAAGTTTTTGGGATGATACTAAGTGGTTGATGTGCGATCAGCAGAAGTATATTATTGGTTAGTTTATACAGTGGTGCTATGTGTAGTGGTACGATCTCCCTGTGCATGGTGTAATTGTAGATCTAGCTTATACAGTATATTCTCCTTTTTCTCGTAAAATTTCCTTGGCTACTTTTCCAGGGTCAAGGTATTTTTTCAACCTTTTTCCGTACCCACCTCTGTCGGGAGCGCGGAGGGTGGGGAGAGCCTTATGCTTTTCTGTCCAGTTTTCTTCGACGCTAGAATAGTCAAAAAATGAACATTTTAATAACAGGAACTTCCCCGAATGAACTGTAAGGTCTTTGAGGCTTCCTCTTGTCCTTGTAACTCTCTCTCTCTCTCTCTCTCTCTCTCTCTCTCTCTATATATATATATATATATATATATATATATATATTTTTTTATTTTTTTATTTATTTATTTTTTTTTTTGTAAACCGATCTTTGCTGAGAAGCTGAGAAACCCCAAACTGAAGTTTGTTGTAATGAAGTTTAAACTAAATTATCTTAAATTGTTCAAGTAATAGTTTTCTAACAGACAATATAATATTTGGTCATAGTTCAGAACATTATTTTATGGAAATGTTGTTTAAATTAATAATTATTTTTCAAATTATTTTTATGAAATGGTACAAAATACCTTCCGTATCGAGGTTGTTATTAAAATGCTTTCTTGTCCTTCCTTTATTTATTTATTTACAAATATATACAGGTTTCATAGATAAGTATAATTTCATTAGGTTCTTTTGCATTATCCTCCAAACACTAATTTTTTTATATAATGTTGGTTTGGTTTTGGTTATGGTACTTTATTTTCCTTCCATTATAAAAAAAAAATTAGTGTTGGGATTAGGTTAGGTTAGGTTAAGTTAGGTTAGGTTAGGTTAAAAACAGCCCGCCGCAGGCGTTAGCCGTACGGAGTTAGCCGACTTAAAAAAAAATTAGTGTTGGGAGGATAATGCAAAAGTACCTTTCATTATTAAATACAGATGCTGTATACAGTTGTAAACTGCCTTTAGCAAGCGTGCACGAGGCTTTACCTGCTGAAATCTACTAATTAGATATAATTATATAATAGATATGTTTACAAAATTTTTGTAATAGACTTAAAAGGTTAAAGGAAACGTACAGACTACGACGTATACTTATATTCGAAGCTAAATACAACGAATAATGAAGCCAGTATAAACCTTAAGGAACTTACTGATAAAGTCATACACTTTTATTAGACGCTTAGTACAAAGAATAATGAAACGTGAGGTGTGGTGAAAACTGATAGGAGAGACTTTTGGAAGAAGGATAATGAGAATTTTAGCAAGGGGAAAGAGAGGAGTGCCTTCAGTAACTTTGGAGTTTGTTTTAATCGCTTTATGAAAGGTGAGAGAGTATTAATTGTTTATAATTCATTCGGTGAATTGTTCCAATGTTCCATAATTCCACCGGTAAATAAGTGTAGGAATTTGTACTACATTGAAGAATATAATTTACCTTTCAGATATATTCATTCTCCATATACCTTCTTTGGTGCTACTGTAGTATGCGGTCTACCTACGATTGGTTAGGTTTAATCATGATATTTTCGTTAAAACTAACGAAAATATCATGACTAAACCTAACCAATCGTCAAGGGCGATTGACAATGGGATGTAAACAAACAATTAGTAAACAAGATAAGAAGCTATAACTAAAAGGTAGACCGCCGAATCGTAGGTAGACCGCATACTACAGTAGCACCTATTCATTCTCCATGTACCTTCTTTGATGTTCGTGACATATCTGAATGTTCATTATATTCTCGATTAATATGATCGGAGTGGATTGTTTTGTAACTCCGAATATTAGGGAGCACGTCTCTGTATTTCAAATGTCTTTAATATATTAATATACGCAGTTGCTTGAAGATTCCTGATGTATGAACATAATAATCACTGTTGTTTATTTCTCTAATAATTCTCTTCTGGATTATGATTAAAAGGTTGATGATTTAATCAAATGCAGTCTCATATGCGGTAATATTGTACGTGAAATGTGGATAAGCTAGAGAGAAGTATAGCATTTTAAGTGTATTTGTGGGAAGGGAATGTAATTTTGTTAACAGAAACGAGAATTTCGATAGTTTTATGATCTGTTTTCAATATGTTGGCGAAAGCATAGTTTGTCATCAAGCACAACTAGTAATTTCCCTTCAGTGACACGCGATATCAAATGCGAGTCCATAATAGTATTGAAGTCTGGTATTAATTTTTTTTTGTTGATTAGCAGGAAGTTTGTTTTTATTTAAGGATAATGTATTGGCTTTCAGCCAGTCGCACGCACACTCTTGCGATGTCTCTATTTACTATTTCGTCAAGGGATGTGAGAGCGCTGTCCGAGTATATCAGGGAGGTGTCGTCCGCATATTGGAAACCATTCCCTTTATGAAAATTGTGAAAGTTATTTATGTACTCGTAGATCAGAAATAGTTAGGGGCACAAAATGCTTCCTTGTGGAACTCCATGTGTGAATTTTATTTCGGTGGTGATGTTATTATGTTTGATGATGTACTGGTTTCTGTTGTATAGGTATGATTTAAACCGATTTAGAGCAAAGTTATTTGTCATAATGAGAAAATTTGTAAATGTTGTGGAAGATTGTATCAAAGGCTTTTGATACAGACAAGAGGACAGAAGACTCTTCATATGGCTGAAATCGCGTCGCTTGTTTTATAGCCCTCCCTAAGACCAAATTGATACTTATAGGTAAGATGGATATAGGTCGATAATTCAAAGATAGTGATTTGTCTCCTGATTTGAATATTAGACAAACTCGTGCCTTTTAATTACGTCAGGGAAAATACCATAACGGAGAGATACGTTGAATAATATTAATAAATGGAGAGAGAAAGTATCTGAGCAGTATTTAAAGATAGCATTTGGAATAGAATCGACGTGACATAATTTATTTTTAAAGGTGGAGATAGCCGTTTTGACATCTCTGGAAGAGATAGGAGAGGAGGAGAAAATATGAACTGGGGGATTATCGAGATATTCTTCGTAGATGCGTGTCGAGGGCGCTATGAGATCAGCTGTATTTTTTCTCATGGTAGCAAAGTACTTATTTAGATGACTTGCTATACCTAATGGTTCGTTGTAAGTGTTATTATTTATTGGGTGCTACTATAGCGTGATTCCTACCGGTGACTTCGATACTATAGGGTGATTCCTACCCGTTTTGGTTCTAAACTACAGTACTGTAGTGTGATTCGCTGATTCCTATCCAAGGTATAAATGAAAATATAATAATATAAAATGCTATTTATTATTCAATTTTATTTATTTAAAAAATAGTTTCGGTGCTACTATAGTATGTGGTCTACCTACGATTGGTTAGGTTTAGTCACGATATTTTCGTTAAAACTAACGAAAATATCATGACTAAACCTAACCAATCGTCAAGGGCGATGGACATTGGAATGTAAACAAGCAATTAGTAAACAAGGTAAGAAGCTATAATTAAAAGGTAGACCGCCGAATCGAGGTAGGAATCACGCTATAGTAGCACCATTTATTGTTATATTTATAGGAAAACAACTTTGTTCTTTCTTCCTATGTAAAGTTTCATTGATAAGTTTCCAAAGTTTCTTACAATCACTTTTGTAGGAGTATTCCTCAAATTTATTGCTGTATAGTACTCTGATTTTGCTTTTTTGATTATGGTATTTATATTTAGTTTGTATCTGTGACTGGTGCAAATTTTTTGGGGCATTGTTTTTTTTGATGTGTTTATAGATTAAATGTTTTTACCGTATAGCTTTTAGGAGAAGTTTATGTAACCTTCGTTTACTTTGTCTTCTATGGGTCGTATTTATACTAGTCATAGGATAAAGCTCGTTGAATGTATCGTATAGTAGGTCTGAGAACTTAATAAATTTGTCATTTATGTCGTCAGCCCCTTCGAGGACTTCGGACCTATAATAATCTATTGAGTCTAATTTCTGTTTCAAACCTTTTAAACTTTCATATATTTATTTGAATTTTATTTTTACGCGATCTGTCTCCGGAATTTTACGACCCTCATTTAACGCTAAAACAGCCGAAATGGTCAGAGATCTTCAGCAGAAGTAACTGGCTGTATGGTTCAGATGACCTTTACGCCATATATGGTCTATTAAGGTTGAGTGTTCTATAGGAGTCGTAACATGGGTAGCTCGCGTAATGGCTGGGCAGAAGCCATATGTTACCATTCTACTTGAATTGTTTTGGGTCTCTGTGTTTATTACATTTTAAGAGATCAGAATTGAAGTTACCCAAGATGATTGCTTTATGCTGTTTTATATTATTATGATTTGAAATAAAGTCAATATTCTCTAGGAAATGGATAGAACCTCCATTTGGAGGCCGGTAGATACTAATTATATTTAAATTAGTATTTTCTGGGGTTATATTTACGTTGTATGTTTCAGTAGGGTCAAACATTAACCCTTTACTGCCTAGGTGGACAAATTTGTAACATGTCAAATACATGCATTCATAACTTAACCCTACAAAAAATTCAGGCGGTAAAGGGTTAATGAGAGATCAGTGATTTGTGTGCATGGAATGGATTTATGTATGTAAATTGAAACTCCCTTCTCCTTTTCTACCGCCACGATATGGCCGAAGCCTGAAAACATTTATACCCATCCAAAGGGTATAAGTCTTTTGTTGTTTCTTTTACAGTATGGATATTTCCACGAGGACTATGATAGAGAATTGTGTTCCGATTAATTGTAATGAATTGTGTAGCTCTTCAAAATTAGCAGGTATGCTTCTTATGTTCAGAGTTAGTATTATAAACTTATTGAAATTTAGATACTCGGAACCTATGTCATTTATATCATAATAAACGCTCGGAGACAATATGCGACATTAAAAAATTCATAATCTCCTCCGTGTTTATCTCGTAACAGCTCTAAAAAGCTTGGGAGATCTTTCAGGGAAGTATGAGACATAGTTAGGAATTCGACTAGGAAGAGAAAGTAGTTTCATTTTAGGGAAGCTAAAAAAAGAAAGAAAATTTGGGCAGGATGTTACAAATGAAGTAAGTCACTCTTCTGTTTGGGAAATATTGATTGGGGTCTTCCGACAGTAGCACGAGCAAATGAAAAAGTACCATAAAAATAATGGTAGTCTAAGTAATAACAGCAATAGTAATAATAATAGATAGTGATAACTAATAATAAATAATGGATGCTAATAATAAAATAATAAAAATAATGATAAATATAAGTAATAATGATAGTAAATGATAAAAATTGACAAGTTGCATCAGGCAGGTTCAGCTACAGTTTATGAGAGGTTTTGAGTAAATCACTGGGATGACGATGATTTTGATCAGGTAGAAAACTAAACATTCAGAAGCTCGTCAGGCAAATTCAGTTACAGTTTATGGCGAGCCAACTCTAAAATTTCAGTAACTGGGACAGCTGCAAAGTAATGATAATATCACTAAATATAACAACCATAGCCACAATGGTAGAAGTAAATCTAATACAATATACTCGTATTATTATCATCAATTATTTTTCATAATTAATTAATATCACCAATCAGTCAATATTAACCAGTTAATAATACAATATAATCGTATTCTTATCTATTATCTTTTTCATTCATTTTTATAGATACACCAACTATAGCAACAATGTACCAAATAATGACAATAGTAAATACTAAGGGGTTCTTACTTTAAAACATACAGTAATAAACACTAGAATATACTCTTATAATTATCATTAATTAATTATTATTACCAAGAGATCTATTGGTGTGGCCCTGTGGGTGAGCGTTTGAATTAATTGGGACGGGGGCTGTGAAGTTATTGGGATCAAAATTCGCTGGCATTAGAAAATTATTAAAGTCATTATCAGATTTTATTGGAATTTTTACACCGGTCGGTGATATCTCTCTCTCTCTCTCTATCTCTCTCTCTCTCTCTATATATATATATCGGGTGGTCCGAAAAAAATGACGCATTTTTAAAAAATTAATATCTCAGTAACCCCCTTCCTTATCATGACAATTTTTATATGCAAGATACTTTCAAACTTTTCTTTTTTGAATGCAAGAAACGGAATTCTGATAACTTTTATAGTTTTCTCGCAATTAACAAAAGTAACAACATGGTCAAAAAAACAAAAATCGCAATATAATATCCGTTTTTTATACGATATCATTTTTATACGATATCATGCGATATTTTTGCAAGTTATTACAAAACTCTACAGGAATGAACAAGTCAAATTGTGGATATTTTTATTTTTAACAATTCGTCAGTACCCTTAATGATGTTGTCAGAGGAAGATCGTATTCTCATTAAAAATTTTACTGTGAAAAAGGATGGAAGACTGGAAGGTTATTGCGAGAGTTTCCCGGCAAAAAGTGGAAAAGGCGTGCAGTGGAAAGACTCTTAAAGAAGATTCGCGAATCGGGAAGTACTGCCAGAAAACAGGAAGCGGTAGACCTAAAACAGCTTCGGTTCCAGAAAATGTGGATTACATCAACGATAAAATCTGCTCTCAAGAAGATAAACCAGGAAGTCATTTGTCACAAAGAACAATTGCTAAACATTTGAATATTGGAAAGACTTCTGTACACCGAATAATTAAAGCACAAAAACTAAAAGCCTTCAAAAGAATAGTATCTTCTAGAAAAAGTGATACTGTTAAGGATAAAAGAAAAACAAGGTGCAGAAAGTTACTTGATAATTTCTCTGTCGTTGATATTAAAAAGATAGTCTTCACGGATGAAAAAGATTTCACTCTAGAAATTCCGCGAAACCGTCAAAATGATGTTGTCTACGGGCGTGGTAAAAAGTGTGACATTTCAATAAACAGATTGTATCATGAAACGTCAAGATTCTCCAAAAAGGTTATGATATCTGCAGGGGCCTCTTGGAATGGCAAGACAGATGTTCATTTTATTGAAACTGAAAAGACAAAGGTGAATTCTGCAAATTACATTGAACTTTTAAGAACAAAATTGTTGCCGGATTGTCGTCGCCTGTATCAAGAAAATGATTTCATATTTCAACAAGATGGAGCACCGTCGCATACAAGCTACGCCACACAGTCGTTTCTGATTAGCAATACACCAAAATTAAAAACGAAAAATGAGTGGCCACCACAAAGCCCAGATTGTAATCCTATGGACTACTCAATTTGGGAGTTACTAAAAGAGAAGGTTTACCGAGGTCGACGAGAAAAATTCACCGAATCAGAATTAAAAAGTAAAATACTTGAATCTTGGCAAGAAATTGGCATTAATGAAGTAAGAAGTATTATTTTTGTGTGGAAGAAAGACTTAGATTAGTGTGTCAACAGAGTGGTGGTCCAATCGATCATTTCCTGTAAATTAATTAGTTAAATTTCTGATTAAATTTTTCCTTTCTCATGATATTCGTTTTTTTGACCCATGTTGTTACTTTTGTTAATTGCGAGAAAACTATAAAAGATATCAGAATTCCGTTTCTTGCATTCAAAAAAAGAAGTTTGAAAGTATCTTGCATATAAAAATTGTCATGATAAGGAAGGGAGTTACTGAGATATTAATTTTTAAAAAATGCGTCATTTTTTTCGGACCACCCGATATATATATATATATATATATACGGTATATATATACGTTATATATATATATATATACGGTATATATATATATATATATACGGTATAATATATATATATAATATGTACATATATATATATAATATGTGTATATATATATATGTATATATACAAATATATATATACCTTACAACCTTACAACCTTACAAAGGTTCCACGTGATGATTCTCATTTCGCGAAGGTCAAGCGTATATATACATATATATATGTATATTATATATATAAATATATATAATATATATATAATGTGTGTATATATATATATATTTTATATTTTAGTGGTGGACCGGATGTCAGTTTTTCAACATCTGCGGATGTTTAATTTTCAATACTGCGGATGCGGATATTTAATTAATCTATCAATATAATATAGAATTATGAATATGACATAATTTTTCAAATTTCGTGATATTACTATTATGGCAGGCAATGCATAGGAATTAATATTAATGTTTTCATTATAATAAAAATAATAACTTTCTCAAGAGTTTCAGCCACAGAAAATTCAATGAAACAAGTTTCATTCAATTTTCTGTTACCAGCTATTTATATTTTGAGGTTTACATATTTGTTTGTTCATTAATAATTAATACTTTACATGAAATGTGCATGACTGGGCCTTATAAGCTACTTTATAAGCTAATTTAATTGTAAATTGCATAATTTATTAGAGGTAATATCCGCATAACATCCACAGTCAGAAGTGCGGATGCGGATGTTAAAAATGATGCGGATGCGGATATCCGGTCCACCACTAATATATATATGTCTCATTGCGACCGAAGCACTTCGATATCTCACTTTGAAAGTCCTTCCTGAAATCTCTTATCCTTTTGAAAAGGTTTCTCTAGTAGCTGGTTAGATACTCCTTAACGAAAATTCTTGGTCTCACCTGGACGCACGCGCCTACGAATTCCCTTTTCACGTCGTTATTCGGGATCACAATCCTGATAGGTCGTATGGCGTTGTTCTCCTTGGGCCGACCGAGTCTAGAGGCTTCTATGATGTTTGTTGGTTTAACATTTATGCGAAGATTTCTTTGCAAAGCCTTGATTGTTTTATGCTTCAAATCTTCATTTCCGCTTTCAGCAGGTGCCTCTGGCCCACTAATTACCGTAACATTCTTTTGTTGGGCCTATTGGAAGTGTTCTATTCTCTCTTCCAATTCTTTTGTTTTTTTCTGGAGGGTTTCAACTCTCTCCTTATGCTCAACGGATTCTTTTTGCAAGAATTCAACTTTCCGGCTGAGGGACCCGTGAGCGCTCCGTGAGCGCCCGCATAATTCCATGAAGCTCCTCGATTAAGAAGCTCTTGAGGAGCTCAAAGAACTCGTGGTTATCATTGCTTAATCTTGTTAGCAGTTGCTGCTGTTCACTGGTGCCTTGCACCACGACAGCACCACCTGTGGAAACAGGTGAAGAGGGAAGAGATGTGGCACTACCGCTTGGAGTCCGGCACCGTCGTTCATGGCATATTAATGGAAGGAGTTTAGGCGTTCTCTCCTTCTCTTTGACGATAGATTGGTAGACATGCGGTTCTTGCTGCCTTTACCCATTTTAATTTTGAATTTACTATAAAATTTGTAATGAAATTGCTACTTTCCTGGTCGTGAGACCAAATTTTATAGGTGTGTGTGTGTGTTTGTGTGTTTGTGTACACACACGAGTATAAATACATTATGTAGCTTAGGTAATTTAGATCGACCCTAGAACACTGGAATTAGTTTTACATACAGATGAGAAAGAGCAGCAAAATCTGAGCTTACAATGCAAATATAAATTATATTTTCAATTTTATTTAAAAATAAGTTTTCTATTAGAATTTTTTGAAAAGGGTGTGAGACAAGTGAAATGTGTTGAATTTTAGTATGACATTTAATAATGATTATTTTAAATTAAATAAAATTTTTGTATTACTCTTACCAAGGGAAAGAATTGACCAATCACAGAGACGGATTCGAAAGCAGGGTTTTTCAGTCTTGGGTCTAAAGCACACACTTCAGTGTGCCCCTGATTATGTTATATAAGTAGGACGCTGTGCCCTGCATTTGTCATTAAAAATGTAGCTTCAACGAATTATAAAAACTTATCAGGAGCCCTCTGCGTTCATTAAATCGCAACAGTATATTTCAATCAGTCTCTCCCCGTCGTTATGCTCGTTCTCAAAATTCATAAGTTAAATAAACCCATAAATAGTGAAACCGTCTCCTTATACGTGTTTCCCTCGTTCAATACGTCTACCTTAGCCCTTGTGTCAGTGCTTGACCAAGCTGCAAATGCCATTGTTAAATAGGATTTGGAATCGGTGTGAAACATTAAAAAAGCGTATTTGATTTCGTTTAATCTACATTATTTATAATCACGCTAGCTACTTGCGTACAGAGTATAATACAATCTGTTCTATTTTGTCGTGTAGACAGGTTTATTTTAACGTACTTCATTTATTTTTTATTTCTTAATTTCAACGTTAATATAGACCTAGGGAAAAAAAGTCTCTCAAAGAATATCCAAATCTGCATTCATTTCTGCGGAATATATATATATATATTATATATCTATAATATATATATATAAATATATATATATATATATATATATATATATAATATACCGGGTGTCCGAGAATTATCTGTACAATTTTGGCTGTTATTAAAAGTCAACCATGAAGTGTAGGAAATTCGTTGTTGTCCATTTTACAGAGAATCTCATTAAGTTTTTTCTGATACCACGTTTTGACAAGTTCTTTAGAAATGTACGCCGGTGACAGACATGATGATTTAAAAGCAAGAATCACAGCTGCTATTGAGCGAATTGATGGATATGCTGCAGCGTACATGGCAACATTTGGAGTATCGATTGGATGTTTTGCGAATCACTAATGGTGCACATATCGAATGTTTGTAACAACGTTACGTTAAAAAAGAAACTTTGAAAATACAGATTCTAAATAATCTGTTTAAGAATTTTACGTGTGTATCAAGAATTTTATTAAAAGATGAAATTGTACAGATAATGTTCGGACACACTGGAATTTCTAAAAAACTTGTCAAAACTTAATGAGATTCTCTGTAAAATGGGACAACACTGGAATTTCTACACTTCATGATTGACTTTTAATAACAGCCAAAAATTGTACAGATAATTCTCGGACACCCTGTACCTATATATGTGTGTGTGTGTGTGTTTCTACCTCGTGGTGTACGGACGTTTTTCTTTCTGTTTTGTGTAATACCGAAATAACTAGTGTTTATAAATTCAGCGGTAAATTCTATCTTATACCAGTGTGTGTATTTAATACCAGTGAATTCGCGATACTAAATTATTAAGTGAAAGCCGGTGGCATATAGCTTGCACAACGAAAAAACATCAAATTGAAACATAAATTTAAAACACTTCGAACGGAAAAACAGCTCTGAGATTGTACACTAGGCCAAAGAGGGAAAAAGGTCAGTGCCATAAAACGAAGGTCGAGTTATCAAGAGAAATTTGAGAAGCGAGAAGAAGAGGAAAATAAAGGAGAAAATGGCAAAACATTCGAAGAAATGTGTAAATTGCGGGAAAGTCAGCAAATTGAATAAAGCCGGATTATGTGTAATGGAATGTGCGGTATATCAACTTTGCGATTGCAAAAATGAAGCAGACCAGACCTCGGGCTTAAACTGCATTCTGTGCAATACCTTTAAGCACTACGAATGCATGAACTTAGATAGAAAAGACAGGAAAATGGTAAATAGAATAAATAAAATCATAGGCCTTTGTGGTTTCTTATGTGTCAAGTGCATGGAAAACAATAGAAAATTAGTACAGAGGGGAACACAAAATGTTGAAATAGAAGAATCAAGTACAGCAGTTTTACCGACAGAAAAACAGGAAACAGAAAACGCCTGCACAACCGAGAAGGAAAAAGAAAACACACTACAGGGAAGGGCGAAAGCAGCCTCAGAAAAAGAGATACTCACGGCAGAAGAGGGAGATACGAAATACACGCCGAAGAAAACAACCCCACTGAGTAGGGAAGAAGTGGTGGCGAAGCAGAAGAAGGAAATCGAATCACATAAGACTCAGAGGAATTTAAACGACGGGCCATATGCGAATTATAAAATAGGTGCGTGCAAATATGGCTCAAACTGCATATACAATCACCCTACAAAATGCTTCTATATGATGAGGAATGGGAAGTGCAAGTACGGACCAAACTGCAACTTTTTTCACCCTCGTATGTGCAGACAGTCAATTACTGAGAAAAAATGCCTGAACATAGAGTGCCCGCATTTTCACATAAAGGGTACGCAAAGACGAGAACGGGAAAGAACAGATCATATTCGACATAGAAGAAATGAGGATATAAAAGCTCAGCTTGCCCTTCTAACAAGGAGAGAGAACACCGCAAACATATGCACCACAACATTACGCACATCACCCTCCTATTCAACACCACCCACCAATAATACAACAACAACAGTGGTATCACGGGCCGCAACCCCAATACTCCCAAATGCAGCGGCCCAACCAATAACACCAAACAGGAACCGACATCGACCAGGAAACGACCATTATTTAGGAGAATCGAACAAGAAGATTAGAAACCTGGTAAATGTATTATACACAAATATACAAGGCCTCTATACGGACCATGCAGACTGCAAATTACAATACTTGCAAAATTTAGCTACGGAAACCAGCATAGATATCATATGCCTAATGAAAACACACTTACATAAGTGCGAAAAAGGCTGTGAAAACTGCATCGAGAATACTGAAATAGCATTGCTGGACTACAACATATACAGAGCAGATAGAGTGGCTAGACGAGGAGGAGGGTGTTTATCTATTTGGAAAACACTTACACATGTGAAGTGAGGGTAAAGAAATCAAACAGAACAGTTGAAGTTATTATATTAGAAGTAAAAGAACTGAACCTAACCATTATGAACATCTACAGACCACCAAACACCACAAAAAATGAATTCCAATTTGCTACAAATGAAATAGAAAACATATTAAAATTACTTGAAACTCCAGCAACAAATATTCTAATTTTCAGAGATTTTACAGGGTGTCCCATAAGTCCGGCATCATAGGAAAAATAATAAAAAAGGCAAAACAAAATTTTATTTACAGAACGTGCTCAATATGTCCACCATTGTTTTCAATATACAAATTCAGACGTGATACCCAGTCAGCAAGCACACGGTGAATGATGTCAGGAGTAATGGTGTTACATGCCCCAATAATGCGCTGCCGCAAATGTTCAACACTCCTAATTTTCTCTGCGTATACCAGCGCTTTCAAGTGGCCCCAGAAATAAAAATCTAGTGGCGTGAGATCCGGGCTTCTAGCTGGCCATTCCACAGGCCCTCGACGTCCTATCCAATGACCAGGGAATTATTGGTACAGGTACAATTATGGTTTGTAGAAATAGAAAAATATGAATTTCTCCTATGATGCCGGACTTATGGGACACCCTGTAATTTCCCATTCATATCATGGAAGAAAAATGATGAAGTTATATATGTTGAGAAGTTTCATGGCAACATTACTAAAGATGACAGAACCCAATCAACAATGCTATTAGATAGTATGGAACATTACGCCCTTACCCAGGAAATCGGTGAAGCCACGAGAAAGGAGAACTTTTTGGATTTAATCTGGACAAATAACAACGAGATAATAATAAATAAAAAAGTAACGCACACAAAGTTCTCCGACCATAACCTCATCGATATACAATTGAAGTTAGCACCCAGAGGTCCGAAAACGCATCCTAGAGAGGCAGATGGAATATTTGAGGGCTTAAACATAAATTCAAAGAAAGTAAATTGGGAAAACGTAAATAAAGATTTAAATGAGGTAAATTGGGAATTGCTACTACACGAGAAGACTCCCCAAGAAATACTATGTATAATAGAGACGGAAACCAGACCTATAATACTGAAACATATTCCAGAGAGACAGAAAAGAAAACGTAGCAAGCTCGAGAGGAAAATCAGGACTCTATTCAGGCAACGAAGACAAACCGTAAAACATCTCCACAGATGCAGAACTGATGCAAAGAGACTCAAACTAGAGAGGAAATTTGGCGAAATAGAAATGGACCAAAAGCAAACATTCATACATAAGACAAACGAGGAGGAAAACAAGATAGCAGAAAACATAAAAAATAACCCAAAATACTTCTACACTTTTGCGAAAAGGAAAATGCAGTGTAAGGAGAGTATTGGACCGTTGATAGACGGGGAGGCCGAATACACAAATGACCCGAAAGAAATAAGTAAACTGCTTAGGGAACAATTTAAATCTGTGTTTAGCACCCCTAAGTCCGAGATGGAGATGGAAGGGAAACCCAGACGAGTTTTTCGACATCGACATTGATACAGATCAACCAAGAACAAATCCCGGCCAGGGCCAGACACATGGAGTGCCACATTTCTGAAAAAATGCAGAGAGTATTGCAAAACCGCTATACTTATTATAGAGGAAATCACTCGACACAGGACAAATTCCACTCCCCTTAAAGAACGCGAACATTGCCCCCCCTATTTAAAGATGGTAACAGAGCAATGCCCCAAAATTATTGGCCAGTGGCTCACCTCACCTTATAAAGTGTTTTGAACGCATAATTAGAGGCAAAACTACCTACAAGAAAAAGACATACAACCCAAATCAACATGGCTTCAGGGCGGGTAGATCATGCCTGTCACAGCTACTAGACCACCAGGAGAAAATATTAGGAATATTGTGTTGAGGACAAAACATTGATGTAATATATACTGACTTTGCTAAAGCCATCGATAAATGTGACCATGGAATCATAGCACACAAACTTAAGGATATAGGAATTACTGGAAAGCTAGGAAGGTAGATAATTAATTTCTTGACGCAAAGAACGCAAAGAGTGGTGGTAAACGGAGTTAAATCGGAAGTCGTGAGCTCTGTCCCACAAGGGACAGTATTAGCTCCCTTGCTGTTCATAATAATGATTGCAGATATTGATGCAGATATTAAGGACAGTATTGTATCATGCTTCGCAGATGACACAAAGATATGTAAGGAAATATTAAACGAAGATGACATAAGAAAACTACAAAACGACATTGAAACATTATTCCAGTGGGCAGAAGACAACAATATGACGTTCAACGAAGAAAAATTCCAACTTCTAAGATATGGTAATAACAAAGAGCTACAGAAAAAAGGGTACAAAACTCCGCAAGCCAAACAGATAACACCAAATCCACAATTCAGGGATCTTGGAGTAATAATGTCGTGATGCAGAATTCAGAGAGCACTATAAATCAAAATCACAACGGCTAGAAAAATAATGGGAATCATCTGGAGAGCTTCCGCAGCAGAAAGCAAAACATCATGCTCAAATTATGAAGAGTCTAGTCCTACCAATAATTGAGTATTGCTCAGTACTCACAAGCCCACACAGAAAAAGAGACATTGCGAGCATTGAAGCTATACAAAGGACTTTTACGTCTAAGATAGAGGAAACGGAAGGTGAAGACTACTGGTCTCGACTACAATCCCTGGAACTCTACTCACTTAAAAGAAGGCGCGAGCGGTACACAATAATATACATATGGAAAATACTTGAAGGCTCTGTCCCTAACCTCAGAAATGAAATAGAAACAAACTGGAATGAGAGAAGAGGCAGATTTTGTACTGTCCCAGCTGCGGTGGGACAAGGAGCCGTGAAAACGAGGATGGAAACTACCCTCAGAATACGGGGCCCAAAGCTTTTCAATGTCCTTCCAAAAGAAGTGAGGAATCTCCAGCACACCGACCTGAATAACTTCAAGAACCAGCTGGAGAGATTCCTGTGCAAAGTCCCTGACCAGCCATGCGTGGCTGGCTACGAGGGCAGGAGGAGATCAGAGAGCAATTACCTCCTTCACCAAGTCCCGCAAATGAGGCGGGATGCTGCAGAGGGGCGACCGCAGGTCGATCCTGAACCGTCGTTCAAACTCAACAAAAGTAAGTAATATATATATATATTATATATATATATATATATAGATAGAGAGAGAGAGAGAGAGAGAGAGAGAGAGAGAGGGGGGGGGGGTTAACAAGAGTAAATAGACACACGATGATTGTCCTCCAGAACAAATGGCAGAACTCATCAATGGAGTACCAGAACGTGTCAGCTTTGCAAAAGGGAAAATAACACGACTGTATACACACACACACACACACACACATATATATATATATATATATATATATATATATATATATATACAGGGGTCCCATAAGTCCGGCATCATAGGAAAAAAATAAAAAAAGGCAAAACAAAAGCTTTTATTTACAGAACGTGCTCAATATGTCCATCATTGTTTTCAATACACAAATTCAGACGTGATACCCAGTCAGCAAGCACACGTGGAATGATGTCAGGAGTAATGGTGTTACATGCCCCAATAATGTGCTGCCGCGAATGTTCAACACTCCTAATTTTCTCTGCATACACCAGCGCTTTCAAATGGCCCCAGAGATAAAAATCTAGTGGCGTGAGATCCGGGCTTCTAGCTGGCCATTCCACAGGCCCTCGACGTCCTATCCAATGACCAGGGAATTGTTGGTACAGGTATTCCCTTACTTGGGTGCTGTAATGTGCAGGAGCGCCGTCTTGCTGGAACCATGTTGGGAAATTTTCTCCTTTGTTCAAGAGGTATACCAGTGAGGGTTGTTTTGAGACCAGTAGCGGGTGTTCTGTCGATTTACCTCACCATTTCCATAAAAAACAGCCTCGTCACTGAACAGAATGGTGGACGGGAAATTGGCATCCCGAGCATGTGAATTATGGTTTGTAGAAATAGAAAAATATGAATTTCTCCTATGATGCCGGACTTATGGGACACCCTGTATGTATATATACAGGGTGTTTATAAAGTCCCTATTTATTTCAGTGAAAACGTAGCAGAAATGGTAAAATTCAATAACAATATAATAGAAGGCATACATTTAATGAATACTTAAGCATATGATTCTACATGAGCACCATCAGTATCTCTACAGAGTTCGAATCTGTCAGTAGCATTGCGGAACACATTTTGGAGCATGACAGGGGTTATTTTTGTAACTGTTGTTGCGATACGAGCACGTAAATGTCCCAGCTTCATTCAGATGGCATTTTAAACACCGTCGGCTTTCAACAAGATGGGGGCACCTTGTCATTACGCAAACATTGTTCGGGAGTACCTAAATGAACGATTTCCAAATCGGTGGATCGGACGTGGAGGCAACAGGCACTGGGCGTCTCGATCTCCTGACCTAACGCCCTTGGATTTCTTTGCATGGGGCTTCATCAAATCAAAAGTCTATCAAACGAGGGTTACAGATCTGCAAGATTTACATGCTCGTATCGTGACAGCAGTTACAAAAATAACCCCTGTCATGCTCCAAAATGTGTTCCGCAATGCTACTGACAGATTCGAACTCTGTAGAGATACTGATGGTGCTCATAGAATTATATGCTTAAGTATTCATTAAATGTATGCCTTCTATTATATTGTTATTGAATTTTACCCTTTTTGCTACGTACGTTTTCACTGAAATAGATAGGGACTTTATAAACACCCGGTATATATATATAAATTAGTTTAAAACCAAAATAAAAGGAAAAAATAATGTTTTAAATTTTTAGACACGACGCAGACGTCTAGTTGAAGGCTTGGTTTTTTTTATTAAAATAAAATCGGGAACGGATCTTTCACATTATTGCAGTGGATAACACCGTTTTACTATAAGCCACTGAGGTCGGGGTTTCGACTCCCGATGGTGCTGGTAATAATAATAATAATAATGATAATAATTCAGGAGTTACCGCAATGAGTGTATTAGTTGGCCTGAGCGTTATGCCAGTTTCTGACCCCCCTCTTAACTGATCATTATTGTTATTCTCAGCAAGAAACTATTTTATGCAATCAAAATTACAATGGAGGCATCCGTCGACGAATTTTAACGCCCCCATTAAATATATATATATATATATATATGTTAACCCCTCCGTCTATGGCTTTGGTCGGTTCGAAGTTGACGGGAGTTCTGGTTAGGTGGCAGCAATGGATTTGTTACTAGAGTAGCTGGTACCGTATAGGGAATCGCAGTAGTTTCTTCTATACTACTCTCCGATTTCTTCTTGTAGTGGATCAGAGGATTCTGTGAGCTTATAAATTCTCTGAAGGTTCCCTGATTCTTCTTGTAACGTATCGGGAAATTATTTTTCTCTATTTAAGACTAAGTTCTCTGAAGAGAGCAAGGCTCGAAGGAGAAGACAAAATTTTTTTCTTACTGTAGTTTTACTGCTAAAATGTTACAAGTAATGCTCAGCCAAATCAGAATGAACACTGAACACTGGAGAAATTTTATGGGTTTATATAATGAAATTTTTACTGACATCATTATTATTTAATGCTGATCTGTTTTTATTATTATTATTATTATTATTATTATTATTATTATTATTATTATTATTCTCTCAATAGGCTGATTTACTTTGCAAAATATTTAAAGACAGAACAAATATTTTTAGCTGTAGCAATGTCTAGACTGCTAAGTAAGAGGAAGCCATATTTTTATTTTAGACCGCATATTGACAGAGCTGATGTTATCATGATCTGCCGAGTTAACTAAAAATGGAAATTGAAATATGCCTTCCCATCACGAATTACAAACAAACATGCACATGAGTAGGCTTACCATACGTCCCAATTTGACCGGGACAGTCCCGGTTTTGAGCTCTTGTCCCGGCATCCCGGCCGGCTTGTAATTCTGTCCCGGCTTGTAATTCTGTCCCGGTTTATAATTGTAACAATTATAAACCGGGACAAAATTACAAGCCGGCCGGAACGCTGGGATAAGAGCTCAAAACCGAGACTGTCCCGGTCAAGTCGGGACGTTTGGTAAGCCTACACATGAGCAAAAATTAAATGCTTAAGATTCAAAATTAAACGTTAAGCAGGACATGACTTCATCTTTTACAACGAAGAGAGAATATATACAGGAAATGAACAAGATTACATTATTAAGCTAAATCCCAAAAAATGATTAAGTAGTTTAAAAAGAAATAATTCATCAATTTATAAAATAGAAAGCAAATCAAAAATTTATCCAAACTTGCGTCAGCGTTTATGCGATTTTATGAATATACAGTAAATTTATACCAATATAAGGATTATATGAATATAAGGATTTATATAAGAATTATACGAAAGAATGTAAGAATATAGGAATTTATTCATTGGTCATTTATATATATATGCCTCTGAGAGTATACTACGAAGAAATTTTAAACGCTGTCTTACTTTTCCTTATTTGGGTTTAAACTGTGGTAAGTTGAGGCGTAAACTTTATTATCTCTTTCATTAACTTTTACACCATTTTAATTTAATATTCTTTTTACATTCTTTTACTTTGGAGATCACGCCTTTATAATTAAATAAATGAAGACTCAATCATGTTTTGTTGCCGACAATGCTTCCCTTTAGATCAGTGAAGTTAAGCGACGTTTGGTCTGTTCAAGACGCTGGATGGGTGACCCTCCTCCGCTTTCAGATGATATAGCGATGAAGGAGATTCCCTCCGTCACGCGATCTTTGCCGTTACGAAGGAAGTTAAACAGCCCCAAACATTACCGAATTACCTAAGCCTGACTTTGTCGTAAACTGACCTAATTTAACCCAAGTATCCTGGGTTCAGTTTTATATTAAGTATATTTGAATTACCTACAAATGAAATACAAAAGATAACACAGAACGATGGTACCGGAACGCCTGTATTATATATATATATATATATATATATATAATTATTATATATATATATATATATTGAAGTTCTTTAATTAAGTCATTCACATTCTCTGCTTTGAAAGTGAAGTAAACAAAAAAACAACTTGAAACTGTAACTGCGCATCCAATATTGATTTTTCCTCAAATATTTGAACGTGGCACTTTATTAGCTTGCCTTGAAAAAATCCTAAGAGTTGACTTTTACGCAAAACTGGGCTAACATTTATCGGATCAAATGTAGAATTCGGACCCCAGCCTTCTTTAGTTAGCTTATAAGGCTAACTAACGAAAATATCATGACCTAACCTAACCAATCGTCAAGGGCGTACAGTTAACCTAACGATTGGTTAGGTTAGGTCGTGATATTTTCGTTAGTTAGCCTTATAAAGCTCACTAAAGAAGGCTGGGGTCCGAATTCTACATTTGATCCCATTTATCTTTGGCATATACGCCTGTGTAATAGATGTACTGTAAGTAGTGTATATAGGCCTAGATAATATAGATTAAATACATAAATATATATTTTATGCCTAAAAATCAAAGTAAACCCCCCTTTTTACCTGCCAATAACAAATTTATACGGTGGACTTTTCAAATTTTAATTATTCATGCTATCTTCATTGTTTATTAACTATATTTAACTTTATTTTAGTGGTACGTGATACGTATGAAAGCATAACTATTCGAGTCTAAAGACATTTCGTCGATAGGGAATTTCGTTAACACTAATAAACTGACTTCACATAACTTAACGTAGGTGAACCCCCAAAACTTTGTCGATAGGGTGTCCTGTCGACGAAATGTCGTTAGAATGAATGTATAGTGTGAAGTAAAAAAAAGGGATTTACCTTCGTATCATTGACGAACATGACCATTCGATGCCCTGGGATGACTTCCATTTGATTAACGTGTTTGATAGCCAATTGCGCAGCGGCTTTCTCTGAATATCCTCCAGTGTGTTGACCTGGACCACAAGTTAGGTCAAAGAGCCCCAAAATTGGAATTTCTATCTTATCATGGACTCCCCTTTTTGTGTGGGAGTGATAAGAGGCGTTTAAAATGACTGCAGAGGATGTAGGAGAATCGAAGACGGAGAATCGATTGGTTGGTACTGCGGTCATCGTTCTTTCATTTTCGAATAATGGAGGGGAAAGAACCGAAGTGTTTTTAATATAATGATGGCTCGAGAATATTTTGACCTTCACGGTGTTGTACTGTAAAGGGTTTTGATTTTTCTTCGAGTTTTTGATTTCGTCGCTTGATTTTGACTCTTTCCTTTTGGAAAACTTTAAAAAGGGATGTAACTTAAATTTTAACTTATTAATTTTCTCAGGTTTGTTCATCATCAACAATTTATCTCTAAACCTGCCAATCCAACTAGGAAAATTCCTGCATACCGCATTCAAATATCTTTTCAAATAATGTGAGAAAATTCTGAAAATAGATGGTTTTGATTGCTTTGTTACTTTATAAGAAAGCAAAGGAGAGACACTCATTCTCTTCAGAATTATCATTTTGTGATGAAATCTTTTTACTCTGTTTTGCCCACCGATAAGACCTGCTAAATTCTTCTGGAAATCCTTCCTAAAACTTGTTCTTTTTGCGTTCGAAAATATATAGCGCTTTCTTGCCATGCCATTGGGACTAATGGATCCTGAGATATTATAGGAAGAGGATTTACCGAAAATATTAAGGACTGCGTTATAGCATTTTTTTGTTTGTTTTACTTCGAATCTTCTGTTATTCGAATCGGGTGAATTTGGACAAATAGAAAGAGGGAGAGGAAGCGGAAGAATGTTCCTCAGGTCATAATTTCTTAATTCTCTTGGTTTAAAAGTACCGTTTCTCATTCCAAATAGTAGCACGTTTTTCGAAATGTAATTCAGTATGTTTCTGCAAGGCTTAAAGTTTTTGCCTTTTTTAAATATGTAATCTCGGAATGCAGGTAAAACTGTGTCGTAATTTTTTCTATATTTAAAATAACTCAAACTTTTATTTTCGTAAGGCTCTTTCATCCTTTCTTCAGGGTTTATTTTTCTCTTGCTATATCTACCCAGTTTCTTTTGAAAGTGGGTCATTCTTTGTGTTGAGTTCTTCCCTATTCTGATTACCTTTCCACCAATTATCCTGGCCCTTTCTCGCGTTTCAAGAGATTTTGTCTGAGTGAAAACATCTTTTGGGAACAGAAGCAAAAAGTGTCCGAAGGCTCCTCTTTTGAGAATCAGTTTGTCTATGCAAAGATTACGCCGAAATTTCAGTTTACTTAATGAAGATTTACAGTGAGATACACGAAAGAAGAGTCGATACCAATTGTTTTCGAACTCTTTGTTCGATTTCGATTCTTTGATTAACTTAAATCGAACGTTAAGGGAAACAGAGTGTAAGAGGTTTCCTCGTCTGACGAGCTGGAAAATAATTTTAAATAAAGAATTTCGTTTCTTACGTATTTCCAAAATTTTAATGTCATGATCTTTATTGTAGATATAGAATTTAATCTTGGTAAAATTCTTATATTTAGAAGGCGTCAAAATAAATTTCCTTTTTAGGCTGGTATTAATTTCGGATGACGTATAAAGACGAGGCAAAACAATTTCCTTTCTCAAGAGACTTTTACAAAACCATTTATTTATTGGCCTTAAACGACGTCTATTCCAAGAGGGAATATTACTACATGATATGACTTCTTTAGTGTTTTTGTTTATTTCAGGATTTAAGCTTAGGCTTTTTAACCAGTATGAGATAAAATGGTGCTTTTTTAACCTCCGAGTTTTTAATTTAAAAAATTCAGTCATTTCACTGTTTTCGATGTAAAATATGAAAACACTTCTTTTGCTATTATTTAAGGTCGGGAATAAATGAAGAACTTTAGAATGTAAACCTGAGAATACATTCAAACTTCTCGTGTCGAGTGTTGGAAATCTTTTTGTATAGATGATTGCTAACGCTTTTGCATTAGAAACTTTTATGAGTTTCTCGTATGTGTTTGGAGAAATCATCCTCCGGAGGGGGAGCAAAATCATGTTCTCATCACACCCACCTTCTCCCCGGTCGATTGAGAACTTCTTCCTTCATCTAAACTTGTAATGAGTGTTGCAAATGTAACTCCTTCGGGTGGTAACTCTTCTTTATGCTGAGTAAAATTATGAAAAATTTTTACATTACGATACAATACTTTTTTAAATGAGGGAGTTTTTCCCAAATGGATTTGACGAAGTTTTGCAAAAAGATATTTGACAAATTTCGAACTATTATTAGTAAACATTGAGGTTCTACATAAATTTCTAAAACATCTTAAAAATTTATAATGACTTCGATTTCCTTTTATGATCCAAACGTGTGCCCTGATTTTGTATAAAAAGAGTTTTATTAAATTTAACTCTCTGCCACGTTTGGGAATAAATCCATTAGGCTTACATAGTTCCTTGGTTGACCTTCCAACGCATTTTTTATCCCAACTTACATTGAGATAAGGCAGCCACTTACACCATTGAGTTTTGCATTCTCTCTTAATATCTAATTTCATTACACGAGGGTGAAGCAGAGTGGAAGATATAAATGCAAAAGTTAAACTGGGTTGGGAGACATTTTGGCAACCTAATTTCATCTTTACAATCTTCTTTTTATCTTTAATTATTTCCATCAAATAAAATTTCAAGAATATGTTTTTAGTGCAATTTTCTAAAACCTCGATTTGCAATTTCGAGAAAACGAAATCGGGAAATTTGTTTCCGAAATTATTTTGATTCTTTTTATTCCGAATATTTTTTTGTTTTTCTTTTTTTGACTCTTTGGATATTAGATAGTTTGGAATTTTTATATAAAACTTATTAAACATTTTGGCATTCAATTTCCGAGTGTAAAAACTGTTTCTTAAAATATCTACAAGGTTTGATTTTAAACCATTTAAAAATCTGTCGACGGATAAAAAACGTTTCAAAATTTGTGCGTAATAGAAATATGTACACGAAGATGGAAATAAAAAAAATCCCTCTCCTAGATTCAGTTTTACGAATGAGTGCGTGAAATAAATCCGACATTTAGAACACACTAAGGAATATCCTCTTAGACTTTGAAACGCAAATATATAATTCATCTTTTTATGGACTGGAATCTTATATTTTACTATTCCATACGTGGGTTCGTTGGTATAGGTCGTATAACTTAGCGATGATTTTCGTACCTTGGGTAAATATAAGTAGCCATAAAATTTATGCAACAAGATGTCATATTGAATGAGAATTCTCCTTTCATTCTTCAAGTCTTCAAACTTATGGGAAATTTTATCATTTGCATAAGCTAGTTTTGATTTAAAGTTTATAAAGCTGCGATAAGGACCTTCTAATGGCATTTTGATTCGAGATTTTCCACCAAAAACTACTTTATCATAATATAAGATAAAGTTCTCTGCTATCTTCTTGATTCTACTGAATGCTGCAAAGAATCTTTCGAAAGATTTTTTGGTCGAGGTATAATGAACAAGAATTTGTTCTTGCTTATCATATGTCTTAGAATTCAAGTTAGCCATTATCTCTGCTTTCAATTTATTCCGGTCATAATGCATTTTGAACACGTTCCTTCGGTAATTGTGTTTTAACTTTTTAGTAAGCCAAAATTTACCTTCATTAAATATGCAATCATATTTCTTTAGTTTTAATACATCAAAAACAAGAAGGATTTCTCCGCGCGTTTGGTTAAAATTACTAATTAAATGTTTTTTAAAATCATACTTAAAAATTTGTGTAAAGAATTTTTTAAGATTAAACTCATTTTCAGGATTCCATACTGTCTGAATCCCCTTATCAGCTCGAATATTTTTGCTATAGGGATTAAGTATAATATCTGCTAGAAGCAGTTCCTGGTTCCGTATTTGCGATACGAAGACGTTATCTAAACACACACAATTTACGCTCACGTCACTCAGACATCTGGCTTTTCTCTCGACTCCAAATATATTCTTTAAAAATTCATTAGTCACATTTGACGCTAGATAACAAGAATGACACGTATTAATTTTTATAACGAAATGCAGAGAAATTACGAAGAGAATAACAAATATTTTCTTTCTAGGGACACAAATAACTATCTCTCTCTGATACCCTACGGATGAATGTTCGATTTTAAGGACACTTAATTTATCTTCTCCATTCGCGATCATTTTTCAGAATTTTCTAAATATGAGACTTATTTCTTAGCTATATATTTCACTCTTGAAGTTGATGTAGACGGTGGTGCAGCAGCAGCAGCAGTAGTAGTTTCTGAAACAAAAGATTATTTTTTTTAGTTTAATGAAACTGATATAATGCATTTGAAGTACATTGAATTTAATTGAATTGAATTGCGTAACCTTTATTGATGAAACAAATACATCAGATTCACAGTTTTTGTTTTAACATAAATAATTATGAAATTGGACTATTTATTTTATTTAATTTTGCCCTTAAACTTTGGGCTTTACTGGGCTCTCAATAAAAAATAAAACTTAGTTATTATTAATAATAATACATAAATCATGATTAAAAATTATTAATTAGGGTATGTATTAATCTTAAAATTATTAATTAGGGTATGTATTAATCTTAAAATTATTAATTAGGGTATGTATTAATCTTAAAATTATTAATTAGGGTATGTATTAATCTTAAAATTATTAATTAGGGTATGTATTAATCTTAAAATTATTAATTAGGTATGTATTAATCTTAAAATTATTAATTAGGGTATGTATTAATCTTAAAATTATTAATTAGGGTATGTATTAATCTTAAAATTATTAATTAGGGTATGTATTAATCTTAAAATTCTTATTATTATTATAGATATAAAACAAATACAAAGTCATTATTAAAGGTATGATACAGGGTGCTCAAAAAGAAACATAACCCATTGGAGAATGCATATATCATCGTAATTTAGCCCCCTTTCTTTCTGTTTCGGTGATCATTAAATACGAGAGAGACCTAAAAACAAGTGTTCGATAACATGATTCATCGTCGTGTACACTCGTATGAAAATCATAAAGGTCAACATATTCAACAATTTTTTAAATTTACTAATAAACACGCATTTTCCAATGGGTTGCGTTTCTTTTTGAACACCCTGTACCAGTACTATACAAAGACACGAGATATTAGACATGAGAGATGAAACATATTTAATTTTAATTTTGAAGTCTCGTGAATTTTGCTGAAGGATAAAATTTTAATTTATGGTCATAAAAATGTAAAATAATTTATTAATAGTGTAAAATATGACCATGGAAATAATAATAATAATAATAATAAAAAAATTTCAATTAATTCTAATTTTCTACTTAGGCCTACAATGTCTGTCATGAAATGAAAACTTTGGCTGACATGCGTAATAACCATTTATTTATATAATAATATATATATATATCAGGGGTGTCCAACCTTTTTCATGAAGGGCCATATTTCAATTAATGACCCACACCGAGGACCAGTGTGCAGATTTTAGATACAATTTTATTTTAAAATTAAATTGTATTGAAATAAAATTACATTAGATAATTAATTTTCAGTATTCGCCAGCCGGGCCTGATACAAATCTTTGGCGGGCCGAAATCTGGCCCGCGCGCCGTATGTTGGACAAACTAATATATGGTTGTATGTATACACAGTCTACAAAAAAGGACACTTTTATTCTATTTAATTCATTTGTTACACAGCATTTCATATATAAATTTCAACGACACGTCTCTATTTTCGCGGAACGTTGGAGCTTTTCTTTGATTTTTTCGTCAAGTCTAGACTAACTAGGCTTGACTACCACTGCCATCGACAGTGGCGGTTCCTCATATGGGAAATATGGGCAGCCGCACAGGGCGGCATTTGTGGAGGGGCGGCATGAGCGCCTGCAAAAAAAATAAAATAAAAATAAGAATAAATAAATAAAGAAATAAATAAAAATAAATAAAATAAATAATAAAAGATCAATAAATATATTTTTATTAATAAAAAACCATCTATTGCATTTTCCATAAACCTTCCCATAAAAGACCTAAACAATGCAAAATGCTTCCAGATTAATATTATTGGGAATAAAGGCCCATACTTTAACATATGTAATGTTATTTTTCTGGGTTTGGTTAAATAGTGAAATGTATATTATTTATTACAGAACGAATCTTCACACTAAGCCACTAAGGTCTGTCAAATAACCGCAAATGGATAAGAAGAGGTCAAAGCTATCAGATGCTCAGTTTAGAAAAAAGAGGAAAGAAGAAGAGGAGAAACGAGCAAAAGATAAAGGTATAGAGCTATGTCATCTACTCTTCACTGCTATATTGCACTGCTATTTTGTGATATAGCTTTCTGAGTCATTTGAAGTGTACTATTATGTATATAATTAGCCATTAACCAAGGAGGTTGTATTATTCATTTGTTTCCTATTCTAAAAGTTTAATAAATTGTGCTTAATAACATGTTAAATTAATTGTACTAGCCTATTCATGCATTGGTCTGTTATGTTCTATTTTACTATTTGCAGGGGCACTTTTGAAATATTTTGGAACACCCTCTGCCACTAGCCAGGATGAGAAGCCGTCTACTTCTGCCATTATTGAGGCTGAGGAGCCATCTACCTCCTCAGCCTCACATATGTCTCCACAAATGCAGTCTGATCCTGAGGATGAAGACCCATTTGCTTCTACTTCTCCCCGGCAGGACTCTTCAGGTGAGTTTGTGTGCACATATGTCTGTGAGTGTGTGCGTGTGTGTGTATGTGTATGTGTGTGCATCCCTGCAAAGCATTTTGCAAACAGTTATAAATTATAATGTTATTATCACTGGGTCTGGGTTACTGGGTATGTGTGGTTGTTTCACCACCATAATTCCATAACACCACCACCATAACAAAGTGCTGTGAATAATGTGTTATCTAACTTAGGTGTGTATACTAATGAGTAATGCTCTTGTTCTTTCTATTAGAAAGGCCTGGAGCAGAATCGCCTCCTGAGGATGAGTCTCTGTCCACCGACCCTGCTAACTGGCCTTCAGTTCTGACTGAGAGAATTCGGACACAACTGGTTCCAGGGGACCAAGTCAAGTACCATCTGACTTTGTATTCCCTAGAAACGACAGTGACGGAAGAAGTTTCCACCATCAATACTTCAGGAAGTCATTGGTTAGTGGGGAAAATATAACCAGAAGTTGGTTGGTCTATTCCTTAAAAAACTACAGCCTTTTCTGTTTCTGTTGTACATTATTTTCCAAGAGGAAAATAAATTTAACAAGTTTGGGACTCTCGGACTGGAAGCATGCAAGCTCATTGCTCACATCACATGACAACAGTTCAGAAACACCTAAATTCTATGAAAATCTGGAAAGAACTGGCAGTGAGGATGAGAAAGGGGAAGACCATTGACAAGCAGGAGATGGCACTTCTGGAGGCTGAGAAGTTGAGATGGAGAGCGGTGCTGACACGTCTCACTGCTATTGTGCATTCTCTGGCAGTTAGGAATTTGGCACTAAGGGGACATACAGAAAAATTGTTCTCACCATCAAATGGCAATTTTCTGAAAGAAGTTGAACTGATGGCACAATTTGATCCTATAATGCAAGAGCACATTAACCGTGTCCAAAAAGGGACCTCCAGTCACACCAGCTACCTCGGCCACCACATACAAAACGAACTCATTGATTTGTCGAGCAGCAAGACCATTTCAGCAATGGTGAGCGACATCAAACAATCAAAGTTTTTTCAATAATTCTAGATTGCACTCCAGATATCAGCCACACTGAACAGTTGTCAGTTGTGATTCGGGTTGTGTCACTGGAGGGGAAGCCCCATATAAAGGAACATTTCATGGGGTTTTTGGAGGCAGAGGAGTCCACTGGTCAACATTTGGCATCTCTGATTCTGAAGAGACTGGAGGAGCTAAAGTTCCTTTCATGGACTGTAGAGGACAATCATACGACAACGGGGCCAACATGAGGGGAAAAAACAAGGGTGTTCAATCCAGGCTCCTAGAAATTAATCCCAGAGCTCTGTTTGTTCCATGTGGGGCTCATTCTCTGAATTTGCTTGTGGCCGATGCTGCTAAGGGATCTATTGATGCCACAAGTTACTTTGGCATCTTGCAGAAGCTTTACAACTTGTTTTCAGCCTCCACACAACGATGGGCCATTTTGAAAAAACATGTGAACATCACATTGAAGATGTGGTCTGATACAAGGTGGATAAGCAAGATCAAGAGTGTGGAGCCCCTGAGATATCAGGCAGCTGCAGTGAGAGATGCACTGATCGAGGTGAGGGACCACACCAAAGACTCTGTAATAAAGGTCGAGGCTCAATCTCTGTCAGAGGAGGTTGGGTCATACCGCTTCGCCATTTGTTCAGTGGTGTGGCATGACCTGTTGTGCCAAATTCAGCATGTGAGCAAGCAGATGCAGTCTCCTAGCATGCACGTTGATGTTGCAGTAAATCTCCTAAAAAAAACAGAGAGAGGTCTCCGCAATTACAGGGCAACAGGTTTTGTGGCTGCACAAATGGCAGCCACAGATATCTGTGAACAAATGAATGTGGAGGCTGTGTTAAAACAAAAACGGCTGAGGTCCACAAAGCGGCACTTCTCCTATGAAGCATCTGATGAGCCCTTGATTGATGCTTTGAAGAAGCTGGAGGTGACATTTTTCAATGCAGTGGTTGATGCTGCAACATCAGCCATTCAGGAAAGATTTTCCACGTTGGAAATTGTGGGAGAGAAGTTTGGAGTGCTGACACATTTCCAAAATCTCACATTTGAGGAGCTGACAGAACAATGTGTGAACCTTAGTACTACACTACACTTTAAGGGACAATCTGACTTGGATGGCAGAGAGCTTGCACAGGAGCTGAAGAACTTGCCTGACTTGCCATCAAAGACCATATCCTTGCTTGAACTGCTGACATTTATCCATGAAAGGGAGCTCTCTGAAATATATCCAAATTTGTGGACTGCTCTCAGAATTGGTCTTACTCTTCCAGTCACTGTTGCTGAAGCAGAGAGGAGCTTTTCAAAGCTGAAGCTCATCAATCCTACCTGAGGTCAACTATGTCACAGGAACGCCTTACCGGTCTGGCCATCATCAGTATAAATCATACATTTGCTGAGCAGATTTCATATGATGATTTAATTCATGACTTTGCATCAAGGAAGGTAAGAAGAGTCAGGCTTTAGATGGCAGTTGTGCTGTGGTGCAATTTATTTTGTTTCTTGTTCAAAGTGTAGCATAATAATTACCCTCTCTTAAGTGTCTTATTCTATTTATGTGATAGAGCATTTGTACAATTTAGAAATTTGATTCTCTAGTTTATTTATGGCAGTTGTGCAATTTAATTTGTATTTTTCCTGTTCATAGTATCATAATTACATTCTCTTAAGTGAGTTATTCTATTTACGTGATGAAGGATTTGTAAAATTCAGAAATTTGAGTCTTTGTTTTGGTTCTGAAGTTCCAACAATTAGTCCAATAAAAAGTTATTTTGTGAAAGAGTTATGTCTGTCCTTTATTTTGGGGGGATTCGAATGTGTGTGTGTTGGCGAACAGGGGGGGGGGGCGCTGAAGGTGAGGTTCGCCCAGGGCGTCATGTAAGCTAGGACCGCCACTGGCCATCGACTTTACTATTCCTTCGGTAAGTCCGATGCTTTAGAAAATCTATGAAAACAAATGTTTTTATTAAATTTTCTTAACATTATAAATATTTTCAATGTAATTTGCAATTGCACGCGAATTTGCATTACCTTTCCTTAGTTCGGATTTGTGTTCAATTTTTATTGCGTATCGCTTACTCCATACAAAAAAATGAAGGGCCTACCTTTTTGTTTAAACGCTATATACGCCATAAATCGAGAACATTGCCAAATCTCAACAAAAATGCTTGAATTTCCTTATCAAAAAGTTGTAAACTTTGGAAGTGTGGCACCATAGTGATATAAGTACCTTCCATGTTTGTCGCTTTACGTGGGAAATAATTCTGACTAAAGCCATTTAATATATAGCCATTTTGGGTACCCCAAAGTAGGGTCGTATATTGTAAATCTTATTGTAGGAAGATGAAGGTCATTCATGTAGATCAAGAACAATGGAGGACCTAATTACTTCAGCATAACAAGCTTAATGGATTTTCATTTCAGCAATTCGCAGCCATATGTATGTATGAGATGTATACTGACCTACAGCTTTACGCGCGATCCGAACCACGGGTCTACATAACCTGGACGCAGAAGACGGTCTCCCATCCAATTACTCTCCAGCCCAAATGTCGCTTAACTTCGCTGATCGACGAGAAGCGGTGTTATGACACTGGCCGCAACGTAGCCCGACTCCGGTTGTTAAGTGTCTTGTACAACTATTACTATAATGAAAGATACTGTGACAATGAGTATGATATAAGAAATAGTTTTGAAAGTATTGGATAAGCTATTAATAGAGGAATTGACATTTTATAATTAATTTTTTTAGAGTACTCTTAATAAGGGTAAAATTGTGCCCGTTTCGAAATGATAAAAGATTTTCTCTGAAATTTGCTAAAGTTTATGGACAATTTTTCCAAATATTTGCCTGTTGTTGGTAAGATAGATATAAGACCATAATTTGAAGGAAGGTACCTGACACCTGATTTAAACAGAAGATAACACGTGCTTTTATATATATATATATATATACTGTGTATATATATATAATATAATCAGGATAAATGCTCTGGCTGAGAGATTTAAGCATAAATCTAACGTGGTTAATGTTGATTTTTTTAGGAGGGCGGGATAATTTTTTACACTTCCCGTGAGATAAAGGAAAGTAACGGAGTGTGTTTGAGAGACCATTTCCTAAACAAGTGTCGTGGTGGAGTCGACCTCTTTACCATTTTTTTTATTACTGTCAATAAAGTAATGAGGATAATTAGGTATATTTACAGGGCGTTAGAAATGTTAGAATAAGAATTGCTTACTGCAGTTAAATTTTTTGCATGCAAATTATGTTAGTATAACGTATTCTACAAACGTATTGCCATAATAAAAAATAAGACAATAAGAAATGGATTTATTTGAAGCAGACGCTTTCGGCCTATTCTGAAGTGTTAATCCTCACTCGATGGAGACCTCAGTATAAGCCGAAAGACTGTACTCTAACAAATTCACTTCTCATTGCAGCTTCATTCCCTTAATTCAACTCATAATTAACAATATTCACTTAACGTTATTGCTACAATCAATTTCCTTTTTAAATAAGAAGTTAAGTAGTTTGTATTTAAAGGGGAATTATACCTTTTTTTTATATTTTTCATTTTGTCGGATGACATCTTTAAAAAGGTTGATTTTGTTTTCGGAATCGTGGGAAATAGCGGTTACATCAGGGGTGGATTTATGGGGGGAGGCGAGGTGGGCGATCGCACCCCTCAAACCATAAGGCCTCTAAACCTTAAAGGTAAAGAAAGTGAAAGAAAGAAGGAGATCGGAAACATAGAGAAGAGACAATACAAAATTAGAATGAAGCATCTGATAAAAATAATCGCTGTTGCTTTCCTTTGGACAATTTTAGTAAATGTAATATATATAAAGGAACGATAATAATGATGTCTTACAAAATAGTAAAGTAAATGTTGCGCTAATTTTATGCCTCACTGGAGCTTGCTGTCATCTTAAAGAATTGACTTTTTTGACCCAAAACAGATACCTTCCTGCATTCTTTAAAGGCAGAATGAAGATGTGATAATAATCGTTGGCAATTCTGTTACCAGTTGCCTGCCAATGTATTATAATCTCAGGTTCTGGAAAGTGACCGCCCCCCCCCCCTCAAAAATTGTGCTCTGGATCCGCCCCTGGGTTACATGGCAAATTTCATTAACCTTTTCATTACCAGTGGGACCGTAATGTCCCACCAGAAGTAATATAAGTCGTACTAAAATGAAAGTTTTCTCCAAATGTTTATAGAAATTTCGTTTAGTCGTCGGAAAGGAGACCAAAATACGTACCGAGGTAAGTGATCAGCTACTAAACTATTTGGCTTTGAATAACACTGGATTTTATACTTTTTGGTTTAATTAAAGAAAATATATTCGGAAAATAAAACAGTTAAGTTACTTGTGTGTACTGAATACTTACAGCATGTACAAATATTTTTTAAAATTAATCGAGTGACGTTATTTTCTCTTTCAAAAAATTTGGACTGTCAACAAGTTGCCTCCAACTTGTTTTTGTTTTTTATCTAAATTTTAATTATTCCTATTTCGTTCCTTATACCAATTACTCTCACGATTTTAGGTCTGATTTTAAGAGCAGGAAACAACGGAAATAGTCTAATCAGAGCCGGATTTAGACGTGTGGAGGCCCTGGGCAGCCTCCATGTGGAGGCCCCCCTACCTTACGGGAAGACATAATTGAAGTCATCCATAAGATTCATAATATAATTAACATACATACACTTTCAAAACATCGTGCACTCTTGTGTCTGTCCATTCCACTCATTTCTGCAAAAAATGAAAGCCTCGGGTTACTCGGGTATTCCATTATAGTGAGAGTAGGCCTAAAAGAGTAATAAAAACAAAATAATAATCAGTACACAACAAATAGTAATTGGTAAAAGTTTATGTACTACAGTGGTAATGGATGCGCGTGTTTTTTTGTTGATCATCTATCGGGTTTTTCTAGTTTCGGGTTTTTTCTATTTTGATAATGGCTTGTCAATATGTGGAGGCCCCCAAGATGTGGAGGCCCGAGGGCAGCTGCCCACTTTGCCCACTCCTAAATCCGGCCCTGAGTCTAATATTCCCAGAAACAAATTTCCTATATTAAAATGATGATGTACCTCTCGTTCAAACATGGTCACTTAGAGTTGAACTTTCATACTGTAATTTTTCCGTATTGTTCTTATAATGTTTGGCTAAAAAACATTTGTAACCATAATATTTATTAATTATTTATGGTTACAAATGTTTTAAAAATTCAAACACTGTATTACTTTACGATATTATATGATTATAAATAAGTCAAAATTTACGAGAGAATTGGCAACCCTCTCATTACGAGGCCTATAATTATACACTTATTATACAGTATTTGATCTTTTGGTTCGTTTTTTCTTGCGTTTGGGGATACCTTTCAATTCGTTAAATATTACCAAATTTTTCCCAAACGATAGAGAGAAAATGAGACAAAAATATATTGAGTGGTTAAGTCGTGAGTTCCCTTTTATTTTTGTCTGAATCTTTCCTTCGGAAGAATCTCCATTTTTTTTGTAAGAGAAGAAATCAAATTTACCCACAAATGCAATTGGCACAGACATGCAAGAAAAAGAAGGGATGATAGGTCCATGTATTTTCGCTCAAACTGACACTTAGGAGGAGGATAAGGAAGAAGAGGTGGAGGAGGATAAGGAAGAAGAGGTGGAGGAGGATAAGGAAGAAGAAGAGGTGGAGGAGGATAAGGAAGAAGAAGAGGGAGGAGGAGGAGGAGGAGGAGGAGAAACGGAAGAAGAAAAGGAATAAGAAAAGAGCTAAGAAGAAGAAAAAAAAATTGACCACAAACTTTTTCTTTCATGACACTCATTCGTTTAATTTTTTTTTTAAACTAATTTGCGTTTTGATAAAATTGAAGAAATTCAACTTCGAATTTTAGAAAGAAGAAGAGACAAAAGTGAGTTTTAAATTAAAAATAAAAAAAAATTGATTAACCAGATTAAATTAAATGTAAAAAAACTGAATGTCGTTGAGAAATAATTGCTTTATAATGAGATTCTAACAAGAAATTTTATCAACTGCTATATATATATATATATATATATATATATATATATATATATAATTTAGGGTGGTCCAAAAAAATGAATGTTGAAAATTCGTAGGTCTTTCCCCTTAAAATTGTTACCTATGTTGAAAAAAAACTAAATATAAAATTTTAATAAGATCAAAAAATTCTAAGTGGTGCCACATCGCATTTGAATTTAGAAGTTTTTAAAAACCTTTTTTGTTTCTTCCCCATAATATAGATTTATGGGTCTTTTCCATTTAGCGGCAGGCGGTTTTTTTTAACCAAATTTTCACCAGTAATACTTTTTTGTGTGCTAAATACGAATCTAACACTCTTTTTTGAGAGAAATGAAAGGAAAATATCGAAAAAAAGATTTTAAATACGAACTACTTTATACCACGCACGAACTATTTACACTGCGAAATTCTATATATTTTTGCAATAATATAATTATACAAAGCTGGGCACTTGCGGTTTTTTTTGCGGTACTGCGGTACTACCGCACTACCAAACCGGTACCGCATAACGCAGTACCGCAAAGGATCGCTGAAAGTACAGGCTGTACTTTCAGCGATCCTTTGCGGTACTGCGTTATGCGGTACTGGTTTGGTAGTGCGGTAGTACCGCAGTACCGCAGTACCGCAAAAAAAACCGCAAGTGCCCAGCTTTGTAATTATAGTATTGTATTATATAATAATTTATTAATTTATATTATATTAATTATTTTATGAATATTAATTATTTGTTTATATAAATTTAATTATTCCAAAATCTGTAGAATAATTATGGCAACTCGATATGATTAAGCATTCCGCGCGATTCATTATTGTTTCTGGAAATACGAGTAAATCATGGACGTGAATTATAATTTACAGTGGATTTTTGTGAATATTATATCAGAAGAAGATGCAGTGAAATTTTTTCGGTAATTATGTGTTTTAAGTAACTCAGTCATTTTACACACCAAAATACATTTTTCTAGTAGTATTTGATGTGATTTGTTCAAATATGACCTCCAGTTCCGTCGGAAATGAAATCCAACAAAGCTATACTACTTTGAAGTTTGGCCCATTTTCAAGGGAAATGGAGGTCAAAATCTAAGCAAAACACCTCAAATATTACTAGGAAAATGTATTTTGGTATTAATTAACCTAACCTAACCTTACCTAACATGAATATGTTATTACATTATCATTTGTATAATTTAGGTCTCGGGGGTACGGGGGCGGAGCCCCCGTAAAGATCACGCATCACAAATTGATCGATTGAACGACATTTTAGCGTCGGAAATTCAAAAATAAAAAATATAACCCGATACCGATCAATTTGTGATGCGTGATCTTTACGGGGGCTCTGCCCCCGTACCCCCGAGACCTAAATTATACAAATGATGCGAATTTATTTGGCGGAAGCGTAATGAAAACGAAGATATATTTAGAAAAATATTAAAGGATATAGCTGATTTCAAATAAATATTTCCCTTTCGTACGCCGTATAAAGTAGTTCGTATTTAAAATCTTTTTTTTTCGATATTTTCCTTTCAGTTCTCTCAAAAAAGAATGTTAGATTCGTATTTAGCACACAAAAAAGTATTACTGGTGAAAATTTGGTTAAAAAAAAACGCCTGCCGCCAAATGGAAAAGATCCAGATTTATTGTGTCTTTTACGAAAAATATTTCGATATACAGTATATCTTTTTTTGCATAATATAGATTTTTGTATGCTATTGTGGTTAAATATTCCGAAACACATCTTGTATGAGTGGTACTGAACACGTTGAGGCAAGAATAGCATCTGTTCTGTTGATACTTGGATTCACGTTTTTCCATGAAATAGATTTCGTCACTTTTCCCATTAAGTGCTCATCTTGCGTAAACGTGTTGAAAGGGCGTTCCTATAACAATCGTATTTTTTATTCACAAGCCTCAGTCTTTTGCCAGCCTGTCATTTGTATTGTATTGTTTGCAGTCGTTTGCAGTGTATTGTTTGCAGTCATTTGCAGTGTATTGTTTGCCGCTAATTGCATTTTGTTTGCAGTGTTGCAATAGTGAATAATCTTATTAGAAATGGCAAGTTCCTCAATGAAAACTCGCAGAAATACCGAAATATGGCTCGTTGGACAACCAATTGAAATGATATGCGGGAGAAAACTTCCTTCCAAAGGTGATGTGCTCCGTCGTCTTTTTTATTTACTTAATTAACCCTTTAAGGACGAGTCCGCAGCATATGCAGTCACTCTTGTTACCAGAACGTATAGGTTTTATTGTTATTCAAAACTAAATATTTTAGTAACTAGTCACTGAAATGATACACATTTTGGGATCCTTTCTCGACAATTAAATGATATCTATATATAAACATGTAGAAACATTTATAGAAACGAGGCATTGTAGTACAATTTATATTATTATTTCTGGTGGACCTTAAGGTACCATCCGTCATTAAAGGGTTAAGGAAAAGAAAACTCTAAGAGAAGCTTCTAAAGCAGTTTACATAGAGGTAGTTGAATTTTGGGAACAAGCTAGAATTCCAACAAGAGCTGATTATAATGTTATACCAATGATTGAAAAAGTATATACGGAATATAGAACGCTCCAAAAATTAAAATTCCGGTGCTCCGAAACTCAGCGTGAGAAAGAGACATTGTTTCAGGTCAGTTTAAACGATCTTTTTGATATTTGCTCACCAAAAAGCGCACGAGATAATCAAGATTAATTAAAAAAGACAGAGAATTCCTCCAAGCTGAAAAACAGAAGGGAAGAAAAGGATATATGGCTAACGTTGACAAATTATCAGAGAAAGAAGATCGTAAAAGAAAGAGAGAGTCGGCTAAAGAACGGTTAGCACGTAGGGAAAGTAAGAGAAAGGAGGAAGAAACAAAGTCTGCCAAATTGACTTCATCAAGTAGCATGAGTAGTGAAGATGAAACAATGAGCATGAGTAGTGAAGATGAAACAATGTTGTGTAAACTAACACGGCATCAAAAAATAATGCAGGCAAGAAGGTTCCTAGCAAACCAAGTAAGAAGGAACTTGCAACACGAGACGTTGCAGTTGCGCTGGATAGATCGAATATTTCTGATAGATAGGCCATATATGTGCTATCAGCTGCTGCCTCTGCATTAGATCATGATCTTGATGACTTGTCCATAAGCAGAAGTACAGTTCGTCGAAAGAGAATGGATGTACGTGAGAAAATCGCAAAAGATTTAAAAGAATCCTTTAATCCTGAATGTTCTTTAATGGTGCATTGGGATGGAAAAATGCTAATCGATTTGACTGGAAATGAAAAAGTTGAAAGATTAGCAGTGTTGGTGTCAGAAGGAGGCAAATCAAAGTTGCTTGCAGTACCCAAACTCGAGTCTGGCACAGGAGTAGATATTGCAACAGCTGTTGTCGAATGTTTAAAGGAGTGGAACTTAATTGATCGCATTAAAGGTATGTGCTTTGATACAACTGCCACGAACACGGGTCCTTAAAAGGGAGCCACTGCACAAATAGAACAAAAGCTTGGAGAAGACTTACTAAATATTGCATGCCGGCACCATACATATAATTGAACTTATTGCAGCCAATGTTTTTGAGGTGTGTCTTTGTTTCGCCAGTAGCGGACCTGATATTTCGATATTCAAACGCTTTAAGTCTGCCTGGAACTCCATCAATAAAGAAAATTTTGAAACCTTTCCTGATACTCCAGGACGTGATGAACTGCTTGTTATTTTTAAGGAACAGCTAACCTCCACACAAATCCGAAATGATTACAGAGAGGTCTTGGAACTTGCAATCATCTATCTAGGAGATGTACCACCACGTGGAGTCAAATTTCTAAAGCCAGGTGCTTTGCATCGTGCCAGGTGGATGTCTCGCATAATCTATGCAATAAAAATGAATCTTTTCTGCTCACAGTTTAAAATGACTCTAAAGGAATAAAGTGGAATAAAACGTTTTGCACAATTTGCCATTAGACACTATGTTCCTGCATGGTTTTCTCTACCTATCGCTGCTTTTGCCCCTGCCAATGATCTTTCGCTACTAAAACTGCTGCTAGTATACGAAGACAAAAGCATTGCTTCTGCAGCATCTCAAGCACTTTCTCGTCATCTTTGGTACCTAAGTGAATTTCTTATTTCACTTTCATTCTTAATGAAGATATTTCCATTGATGTTAAAAGAGACGTGGTAAAGGCACTCGACATAAAGGGATCTAAACATCCGCCCAAAAGAATAAATTTGAATCTTTCTGCCAACGATATTCAAAACAAGACAGTAGCCAGCTTTGTTACTAGCTCGTCTCGACTATTTTTGACTAAGCTCGGACTCCCAATAGCCTCTCTTGAGGATGATCCAACAAAGTGGAAGAACAGACAAGATTATCAAATGGCCCTTGAGTACGTCAAGTCAATGATGGTAACAAATGATAACTCCGAAAGAGGAATAGCATTAATAAAAAATTTCAATGCATATCTAACTAAGAATGAAAGTCAAAAGCAGTTTCTCCTGCAAGTAGTGGAGCAACATCGCCTGCAGTTTCTTAATGTAAAAAAATCAAACGAAGCAGGAACTGCGAACGCAGCAACAATGAGTGGGAGATGGGCACCTATGAGAGACCCCCACCTCTGAGTGGTTAATACTCCATTATAGTTGAATATGCAGGGGGACTGCGATAAACTAAAGAAATTTATGAATATGAATTCAAAGAATTTTGAAACAAGAAAATTAAGAAATTTAAAGTCGAGTGTGGCACCACTAAATATTTATTAATGTTGATAAGTTTAGGTAAGTAACGTTTTTTAATATAGGTAACAATTTCCCAGAATAAGACTTGAGATTCAGATACTTTTAAAATTTACTGTATAATTTTGGACCACCCTAATATATATATATATATATATATATATATATATATATATATGATGAATAAAACCACGAAGGAAAGGAATCACAAAATGGTGCTCAAGCGCTTTCGTCTAATGACATACTCAGGAACACTGAAATAAATAACAAGTTCGAGACTATATATAGGTCACAAAATAAATAAAATAAAAATAAAATAGAAAAATAAAAATTCTAGGAGGAGCATACAAATTTATAAGGAAAACTACCAGAGTTTTAGCACTTTGCCCCCTCTTGTCTAAATCCGTTCTGAACGAATTCAAAACAGGATCAAGCGAAAGAAGGCCCTGGCTAATGTTAAAATTATTTGTAAGTTGAATAATGGCAGACTTAAGAATATTTCTCTTAACAATATTGCTTGAATGAAACAAAATTGAAGCATTATTCCAATCAATACAGTGGGATAACTCTGACAAATGGACGAAAAGGGCACTGGACGACTGTCCCGTTCTAACGGAATATTGATGCTGTTTTACACGCGTGTGCAAATCCTTTCCCGTCTGTCCACTGCAAAAGGAATCCCATTGTTTACAACCAATTTTATAAATAATGCCTGAATTATTGGTAGGACTATTTTTTAATATGATATTTTTCACAATATTGTCATATGAAAATACTACATTAATATTCAAAAGTTTAAGTACATTAGCAAATTCCTAAATAGCCTGGGAAAAATGGAAATACTAAAATATTCTTCGACAAAGTGCGAGGGTTATTATTCACACGATAGAAAGTTCGTTTTGCCTTGTTAAGACAAGATTCCAAAAAAGCAGGTGGGTAACACAAATCACTTCCAATACTGTTGATTTTTTCTAATTCAGCATCCATGTATTCCGCACTGGCGATCCTAAGAGCACGGAGAAACACTGAAGAAAATATGGCTTTCTTGACGAGGGTGTCATGTCCGGAATAAAGGTGTACGTAGGACAAATTGTTTGTTTTTTTCCGGTAAATACTAAACTTAAACTACCAAGGTGTACATAGGGGAAGCCCAGGTTTTAAGTTTAGTATTTATCGGAAAAAACAAACAATTTGTCGTACGTACACCTTTACTCCGGACATGACACCCCCATCAAGAAAGCCATATTTTCTTCAGTGTTTCTCCGTGCTCTTAGGATCGCCAGTGCGGAATACATGGATGCCGAATTAGAAAAAATCAACAGTATTGGAAGTGAATTGTTACCCACCTGCTTTCTTGGAATCTTGTCTTAACAAGGCAAAACGAACTTTCTATCGTGTGAATAATAACCCTCGCATTTTGTCGAAGAATATTTTAGTATTTCCATTTTTCCCAGACTTTTTAGGCATTGCTAATTTACTTAAACTTTTGAATATTAATACGATATAGTTTCCGGCAACTACGATATAGTTGCTATCACTGAAACGTGGTTAAATACCGTGACTCGGGACTTGTTGGGGGAACTTGATAACCGGGTTTTAAACTCTTTACTAATGATAGGTTACATAGGTTTGGGGGCGGCGTTTTGCTGTACATTTGTAATTCCCTTAGGGCTATCGAGGTTAAGATAGATTTTCCGGCAGCAATTAATGCGATATGCTTTGAAGTTAGGAAGCGTAGTATTAGTTTTAATTTTGTTGTTGTTTATAGACCTCCCGTTCAACCCTTCAACACCGATACTAGATTTTACTCACTTCTTGGTAACTTTATTAATGATCGGAATAGTATAATTGTCGGAGGCTTTAACTGCCCTAATGTTAATTACGAGACTTTTACTGGTAATGAGGAGGGTTTGAGATTGAGTTCATGGCGGATAATTTTTTACGACAGATAGTTACCGAACCAACGCGCGGTGACAATATTTTAGATTTGGTGATGACGAACGGCGAAAATATAGTCGATAGTTTAGAAGTAGGCGAGAGTTTAGGATGTAGTGATCATCAAATTCTTAGGTTTAAGTTATCGATAGAAAACACTAAGGATAGTAACGTAATAGAAGTCCCTGATTTTCGTAGGGCTAATTTTGATAGTTTTGCAGATAGGATGAGAATAGTGGACTGGGATAACGTATTTATGGGTAATGACACAAATTTGCATTGGGAGGCGTTTAAAAAAAGTTTTATGAATATTGAAAGGGAGTTTATTCCTCGTAGGCCCAAGCGCGTTAGAAATCATGGTAGGCCCAAGTAGTGGACTAGGGAAATAGGCGAGTTCATAAACGAGCGTAACAGAACCTATAGACTTAATAAGCGCAATGGCACGGCAGCTAACTTTAATAGATATATCGAGCTTAGACGTCAGGTTAAAAGATCAGTTAGGAATGCTAAGCGTAATTTAGAGATACTTATAGCTGCGGATAGTAAACATAATCCAAAAAAGTTTTTTGAATACGTCAATAATCGTAAGCCGATAAAAGATAACATAGGCCCTCTAGTGGATGTTAACGGCGCTTTGGCTTCTGACGCTCAGGCGATGGCGGGTATTTTCAATAACTTTTTTGCGACAGTTTTTATCGTAGAAGACGTAAATAATGTTTCCGACGTGGACGATATTGTTCCATTTAGTAGCGAGACTATTTTGGATGAAATAACTGTTTACGAGGCTGAGATTGCGCATTATATCGATAGGCTAAAAGTTTGCAAGGCTCCAGGCCCTGACGCTTTTTATCCCAGACATTTGAAAGATTTGAAAGACGTTATCGTAGGCCCCTTAACGAAGATTTTTAATCAGTCACTCGAAACGGAGATTATTCCTGAAGACTTCAAATTAGCTAACGTCACGCCCATTTTTAAAAAAGGCGACCGCACGGTACCTAGTAATTATAGGCCCATTAGCTTAACGTCAATTGTAGGTAAACTTTTGGAATCGGTAGTTAGGGATCGTATCATCGATCACTTAGAAAGTAGAGATTTGATTAATAGTAGTCAGCATGGGTTTCGACGCCATAGATCTTGTTTAACTAATTTGCTAGAATTTTATAACGAAATAGTGCGCGAATACGATAGGCATAGAGCGGCTGACGTTATTTATTTAGATTTTAAAAAGGCGTTCGATACAGTTCCGCATAGAAGATTAATTGCGAAAGTTAAAGCGCACGGTATACGCGGTCAGGTAGCTAACTGGTTAGAGGAATGGCTTCGTGCTAGGAGACAGAGGGTCGTTGTTAATGGTAGTGAATCGGGGTGGTTGGATGTAGGTAGCGGTGTCCCACAGGGTTCAGTGTTAGGCCCATTGCTATTCGTAATTTACATTAACGACATAGATGTAGGATTGACTAGTAACGTGTCAAAATTCGCGGACGATACTAAAATAGGCGGTAAGGTTGTTAACGAGGACGATAGAAATAGGCTCCAAGACGATGTAAATAGGATTATGGAGTGGACGGATAAGTGGCAGATGCAATTTAACGTAGACAAATGTAAAGTTTTGCATGTAGGTTCTCGTAACAATAATTACACGTACACGATGGATGATAGAGAGTTAGCGAGCGTTGACGAGGAAGTAGATTTAGGCGTACGCGTATCTAAGGATTTAAAAGTTAGGAACCAGTGCCTGGAGTCTTGCGCAAAAGCTGATAGGATGTTAGGCTTCATAGCGCGTAATTTCGAATTTAAATCGAAGGATATTATATTGCCCCTTTACAAGGGGGGAGCTTATTGAAGTTTTCAAAATCGTTAATAACATCGATAACGTAAATTTTGACAAACTGCTCACTTTCGATAATAGCAATACTCGTAATAACGGATTTAAGTTGCGTGGCAGACGTTTCATTACTAGTATCGCTAAAAACTTCTTTACGTTTAAAGTAATTGATAAATGGAATAATCTTCCCACGTCAGTCGTGAACTCTACCAGCGTTAATGTGTTTAAGAACCGTTTAGATAGGCATTTTAAAAATATTAACGTTGTTTAAAATTAAAAAACAATTAGTAACAGGAGCTCTCGGGGTGGTGGTCGAGGATGAGTCTGTTGACGATTAATGCCAGCTTGTGACATGCCAGCGTGTGATGCCAGCAATAAAATAAAAAAAAAAAATTAGACTAACATGAACGTAGGTGTAGCTCGTAGAGTAAACTAACCCACTTTTTGTTTAACTTTACAGATATAGTAGTAAAGTAAACAGCAACAGTATAGTAACATCCTTTGCGGACGATACAAAGATCAGCAGAAAAATCAGCGACGTAAATGAAGTGGAGGCCTTGCAGAGGGACACGAACAAACTATAAACATGGTCAGAAGACACCAATATGACTTGTAACACCGAGAAATTTCAGTTCTTGAGATATAGTAGAAATGAGGAACTTAAACAAACTGCATATTATGCTCCAGATAGAAAAGAAATTCAGAGAAGCACGAAAGCAGTCGACTTGGGGATAATAATGACCGATGATGCCAAATTTGAGACAAAATCAGATAGCGATAAACAAAGCAAAAAGAGTCGCGGGACAGGTACTAAGAACGTTCAAAAGGAGTGACAAGACAGTAATGATTCCCCTGCTGAGAACACTAATCATACCAAAACTTGAATACTGCTCAGTTTTGACATCCCCATATAAAAGGAAGAAATTAATAAACTAGAAGAAACGGAGAGACATTTCACAGCCAGGACTGATGACTGCAAAGAACTCAACTATTGGGAAAGACTACGTAAACTAAATATGCATTTTTCATATGCATATTAATGCATATGAAAAATGATCGAAAAACTGGTACCAAACCTCAAACTAAACCCAATTACCATTCAAACAACGTTGGAAAATAGGAAAGGCAGAATGTGTAGTGTTCCCAAATTAAAGGCCCAACAAGGGACCTCTTCAATACTAAAGGAAAATAGCTTGGTTGTCAGGGGGCCAAGACTTTTTAACCAGCTTCCAAAAGACCTCGGAAACGTTACAGGGGTCAAAGTTGAAGTCTTCAAGAGAAGACTAGATGCCTGGCTCAGGACGGTACCAGATGAGCCGGGTGTACCTGGGTATGTGCGGTGGAGAGCGCAAGAGAGCAACTCGCTCCTCCACCAAGCCAGGCCTAGAGGCTTGACCTTCGTGTGAAGAGACCAACACACGGAACAACAACATCAACGAGGTTAACGAGGTATATAAGTTATCATTATTATAACTTATATACACTATGTGTACCACACACACACACATATATATATATATATATATATATATAATTAATGATAATAATAATTGTCATCATTATTATTTTATTACTGTTTATGTCTCATTATTTCCGATTACGCCACATCGCCTCGACTATATCTCTCTGTTTACACAGAATACCGTGGCTGCAAAAGAAAGAAATTCCTTTATCATTTTATATTTTTAGAGAACTAATACGCTAAAAATACATTCATACGAAGCCGTTATCCTGTTTTAATATACAGGACAATCCGGCCAAGCATATTGTTTGAAAAACTGCAACAGAAGGATTTAGGATTTATCAATTTGCAATGATGCAACGCTATTTCGATTACATTTCTTAATGAATTTAGAACATGACATTAGTGTTTAAAATCCTCGTGGAGACTGAAGACTTTTTGAAACGCTACTATCGTGATATTCAACACAATGTAACGCACTGCTGCTAGATCAAAAATCTAATTTGCCTAATGGTCTAAAAAAATTGTAGAAAAAATCTTTCCTTTAACGTCTTGTAAAATCTAGAGAAAATACACTATTCTAAAAATGTTTACAAAAGTGTCGATTGACGATATGCTTCACTTTCTCTCCATGGAATTAAATAAGTATGACCTGCCACTACCTGCACACATCGTTTTGAAACTCATTAAACTTTGCATCAAAGAAGTCCTGTAAATTCACTTTCAATAGCGAATATTATCAACAGGTTTTTGGGATGGCCATGGGTAATCCCTTGTCGCCCCTCCTCTCCAATATTTATATGGAGTTTTTCGAAATCACTTACATTCCGAGAATCCTGGGGGTTGGCATCCGATGGTTGCGGTATGTCGACGATATTTTGTGTATC
>JAJOZX010002677.1:90000-132500 GCA_023014485.1 Bathynomus jamesi | reverse complement strand
ATATGCCTAATAAAACTTTAAACTTAATATAAATAGTTATCAAGCTAATTAAAGATCTCTTTCTATAAGGGTGGAGGTTGGGGAAAGAGGTCGGGTAACACAATTATGGTTTCTAATTGTGGCTGAAACTCAACAAAATATAACGAATTTATTTGCAGACGAATTCACTAATTGATTTCTATATTAGTTAGATGCTTGCTATTATTTTATATGTTCAGGGAAAAGTACAGCAATTATTGTACAATTAATCAATTATACTACATTATAGCTACAGCTCTCACTATATAATAACTTATTATATACGTTAAACACAACAAATCTGGAATATATCCTAAAAAATAACGAAAATGTAGACATCCGCATCCGCGGATGTTGAAATCAAACATCCTCATCGGCATCCGCATCCGCGGATGTGAAAAAAATGACATCCGCTACATCACTAATATATATATATATATATATATATTATATATATATATATATATAACACGGGTGGCGCAAAAGTCGCGCATCATAGGAATTTTTAGTGTTGACTATATGTATCCTAATCCTGCGAGTCCTCAAACATGCTGCAACAAGGAATGTAGCTCTAGGTATTTCTTTTAGCGTGTTCTCTCTTCATTTTTTTCATCATATTATATATATATATATATATATATATATATATAATGCAAACTCACAAGGAAAAAGAAAAATGATTCCAAGGCCTTTCGTGTATTCAGAAGCGCACCTTGTCAGGGAATGACTAGGTAGTAGGTATACTTCTGAATACACGAAAGGCCTTGGAATCATTTTTCTTTTTCTTTGTGGGTTTGCATTTCATTCATTCATTTCACGTGTTTAATTGTGAAATTCATCATATATATATATATATATATATATATATATATATATATATATACTAAAACGTGTAAATATAAGCCTTTACTCTGCAGATCTTTCACCAACATCATCATTGGCTTAATTTCAACCAAAATAAAATATTAACTTTTTACGGGCGGAATTTTGTGTCGGGTTAAATGATGAATGTATTTGCTTAAAATTACCAATTCGTCCCTTTCGGCGATAAAGGGTTAAGTATTATGTAAACATTGAAAATAAGTAACGTACAGCATACGATTACTACATAATTAAAGTCTAGACTTTTATGCACACTTCTAAAGGGCATTTTTCATAATGGTTGTTGCTACGCAGTTATAAAATTAGCAATTGCTGTTAAAAGTTAAAAACAATTTTTTGCAACATCATGAAAGGAAAAAAAAAATGACAGCCATTACTAACGAAAAGTATTAATTTATTTACAACTTTTAATTTACGCAGTTTAATATTTATACATAAAAAAAAACACGAAACGCAGAAATTTTTTTGCATAAGAGTAAAAATCTGATGGTCCGATATTTTTTATCAGCCGTGAATGAATGAACGTTGGTGAGACTCGCATCCCGCATTTTTTTCCCCGCCAAGATCATGTACATAAATTCAACCATTTTAAAAGGTTTTTTAGATAGAGGTTTGGAACCAATTTCATTCGATTTAGAAGGCGACTATAAGTCGTTGTGGAAACCATTTTTATTGAGTCAAGTTCTACTTTTCTTCGAGAACTTGATTGTGACCATTTTTCGTTGGCATAATTCTTTGTCGAGATTCTTCTCATTTAGGGACGTAATAATTCATTTAAGTGCAAATCTAGAAAAATCTTTCAAAATTCTTTGTAAATAGTTTATATAAAACAAGATATAACGTTTCTGAAAACGTTTCAAGAGAGAATATAGTCTCTCTCTCTCTCTCTCTCTCTCTCTCTCTCTCTCTCTCTCTCTCTCGCCTACACGAGGCGAAAGCGTTCTAGACTTAGTATTCACGACCGAAGACAACCTCGTCACTGGCCTCACCGTTGACGAATCGTTGGGCGGGAGTGATCACGGTCTGATTAGGTTCCGTGTGTGCGTCCCTCGGGTGAAGCGTAGTAACTCGAGAGGCAGTAAGCTCGATCTCCGGCGGGCGAACTTTGTTAGCCTCAGGGATAGCGTAGGAGAGATGGGGTTAGAGGTTGGCGGCGATGTTGAGGGAGTGTGGAGTGCATTCCGGGACGAGTTTATGGTGCTGCTGTCTGCTGCCATACTCTCAAAACCGGTCACCCCTGCTTCAACGCAGCCTAAGTGGTTCAATCGTGACATCGCTTCGGCTATCCGAAATAGGAAAGTAGCGTATAGGAGGGCGAAGGCCAATCGTTCCAACGAGAACACTGAAGCGTATGTCCGCCTGTGTAGGGAAGTGAAGGCGAAGGTTAGGCTAGCGAAACGTAACGAAGAACTACGGGTGGCAAGCCTCTGCAAGAGGAACCCTAAGGAGTTCTTCAGTTATGTTAATAGTAGAAAGCCCATCGCTAATGTGCTTAATGAGTACTTTGCGGGAGTGTTCACCAGGGAGGATACTCGCGTCATCCCCGAGCCAGGCGTGAGGCACGAAGGTGCTGGCCTGGATAGTGTTAGAGGTACCGCGACAGTCGTTGCCGATAGAATAGACAAACTGAGCGCGTTTAAGGCTCCTGGGCCAGACCAGTTTCTCCCCAGAGTGTTGCGAGAAGTGCGCGACCAGGTGGCTCCCCACCTGGCTACAGTCTTCAACAAATCGTTGGAGATGGGCCAGGTGCCTGGTGACTGGAGGGAAGCCAACGTGACCCCTATTTTTAAGAAAGGGGATCACGAAAGTCCAGGGAACTATCGTCCCATTAGTCTCACTTCAGTTGTAGGTAAATTATTAGAAGGGATAATAGCTGATAGGATCGTTGACCATTTGGATTCCTACAAGCTGCTTGGGGACTCCCAACATGGGTTTAGACGGCACAGGTCGTGTCTCACCAACTTACTCGAGTTTTTCCACGTCATGTTGAGTGAGTACGATAAGAGTAGGGCGATTGATATACTTTATCTCGACTTTCAGAAAGCCTTAGATAAGGTACCTCACCGCCTGCTAATTGCGAAAGTGCGCGCGCTGGGTATCGGTGGGGAAATAGGTAGGTAGATTGAAAACTGGCTGAGGAATAGGCGGCAGAGGGTGGTAATTAAAGGGGCTAGTTCGGGTTGGGCCTCGGCCACTAGTGGGGTTCCTCAGGGTTCCGTTTTGGGGCCACTGTTGTTTGTCATTTACATAAATGATATCGACGGTGGCATCGTCAGTCGGATCGCCAAATTCGCTGATGACACCAAGCTTGGGGCCAATGTCGGGACGCCCGAAGCGATCGAGGAACTGCGTGCGGACCTAGGTAGGATAGGAGTGGTCCGAAAAATGGCAAATGCAAAGTGATGCACATTGGCTACGCCAATCCCAAGTCGGACTACTCGATGTTGGGTAGTAATATCGAGGTGACTGATTTAGAAAAGGACTTGGGTGTGCTAATTAGCAGCGACCTTAAGTTTACGAAACAGTGTGTAGAGGTGGAAAAGAAAGCCCAGAAACTATTGGGTTATATCAGGAGGCAATTTCAGTTTCGGAACAAGGAGATTGTGCTCTCACTGTACAATTCCCTTGTTCGGCCGCACCTGGAGTATGCTGTGCAGTTCTGGTCGCCCGCCCTCAGGAAAGATATTGAGAGGCTGGAGCGAGTGCAGGCGAGGGCCACAAAGTTAATCCCTTCCGTTAGGCATATGGGCTACAATCGACGGTTACGCGCCCTGAACTTGTTTTCGCTTGAAACTCGGAGGCTGCGCGGTCAACTGATCGAGGTTTTCAAGCTCTTACGCGGGTTCAACGATGTCGATTTTAGAAGTATGTTTAGTTTAAATGATAACCCAACTCGCAACAATGGTTGGAAGTTGGATTTGAAACGGTTTAGGACTAGTGTGTGTGGGAATTACTTTACGTATAAGATCTGTGACACATGGAACAGGTTATCTTCGGAAGTTGTGAACAGTTCCTCTGTGGATCAGTTCAAGAAAAGGTTAGACCAAATTTTGCACACTATTTGAGTGTGTAGAAAATTTTCCGTGGCACCCGTTGCCATTGGTACCACCTCGGTATGGGCCGCAAGGCCTTTTGAGGTACTTCTTTTCCTTGTAACTCCTTGTAACTCTCTCTCTCTCTCTCTCTCTCTCTCTCAAAGGAGAAATCTATAGACGAGCAAGTCCTTATGTTCTCAAATGTTCTCACGCCCTCGCATCCTCCAGTTGTTCTTTTATGCAATAAGAAGACAAGTGGCTTCATTTTTTCCACATTTACAATCTTTTTGAAATCTTGCTTTTGAGAAAGATGCAAAATCTCTTTCAAAAGAAAATTTAATAGAAATGTACACATAAAAATGTCTTGTTTATTACCATTCAAACATTTTCTTCTTTATTGCTTCTGATGTATTCTGTTTGATTACTATAGTGTGTGTATATATATATATATATATATATATATATATATATATATAGATAGAGAGAGAGAGAGAGAGAGAGGGAGGAGAGAGGTAGGGTGTCCCATAACTCCTGTTTTCATTTTCATATATTATACAGGGTGTCCCATAAGTCAGGTCTCATAGGAAAAACTATTTTAAATTAAATTTACAAACGCAATACATTTAGAACTAAAATAAATATTCAAATTGATGTAAAATAATACGTAATGGCCAATATGGAAGCGAGTTACACTCGTGAGGGAAAGGCAGAGGCTTTTTCCCCACGAGTGTAACTCATTTTCATATTAGCCATTGCGTTATTTTAACTGCGACAAAAAAAAAGGTCCCAAAACGAGACAACAATTTGAACATTTGTTTTAGTTTTAATGTATTACTTTTGTTAATTTAATTTAAAATAAATTTTCCTATGAGACCTGACTTATGGGACACCCTGTATAATATATGAAAATGAAAAGGTTTATTGGCAGCCTATAGTCCATATGACAAATATTATTAATACAATGACAGTTTATATACTAAGGATAGAAATATATACAATTGATTAGAAATAATACTGGAATGTCTAAGGTAAGTGGAGCTACAGACAGACGTTTTCGTAGCAAGAAGTCCATAGCGCCTTAGAGGATAAATGGCAGGACTCATGGATAGCTTGGATAATCGGGTTGGTTGATTCTTTAATTCTTTGCATTAGACTGTATTGAGCACGTCTTATTACCTCCGGGAAGCTCGGGACATTGCGGGTAGCAAACATTTGCGAAGCTGAGCATCTCTGGGGTAATTTATGTAAGAGTCTAAAAGACCTGTTGTACAGCAAATTTAGGGTTCTGCCAGAACCTTTTTTATAATTCACCCACAGTTGCTGTCCGTATATATTACTGCAGAAAGTACGAAAGAGAGTGTCTTTAGCTTCACTTGTACAGAATCGAAAGTTCCTTATGGTCATATTCGCTTTAGCGCACAGGCTTCGAGATTGTTTTCTTATATCCGAGTCATCACTCAAGGAGCTGGTAATAGTTTGACCCAAATACTTAAACTCTCGTACTTCCTCAATTACTTCACCATTAATTTTAAACCTTATATCAGCTAGCTAATTACAGCTTTTAGGATGAAATTGCATAACCTTAGTTTTTGTAACATTAAAAAAAATATGTTTCTGCGAATACACTTCGCAGACATTTAGTAGCCGATCCAGACCTTTAACAGAGGGACTTATTAACACCATATCATCGGCATAAACTAAGTTATTTATCCTTGTGTTATCTATACAACATCCCACTGTTGCCTCATTAAGTGAAGCAATTAATCCGTCAATATACACATTAAACAACATAGGGGAGAGCAAGGAGCCTTGTCTCACCCCGCAAGAGTAGCCAAAACACTCGGATAGTACATTGCCCCACCTAACTGAAAGATTGGTGGGAATACCAAAATTTCAATAAATTTAATATGTACATGGAAACCTTCCTGTCTTCTAGTTTTGCGAATAAAATAGTGTGGTTCACCCTATCATATGCCTTACTTATATCTAGGAAACAGCTATAAATAGTTGAATTACTGTCAATGTATTTAGATAGTTTCTTTAAGTACATAGATACACAGGTCAGTTGAGTGGGACCTTTTAAAGCCAAACTGATTAGGAGATGTCCATAGGAAATTATTTAATCGGCGTAACAAGAGTTTTTCTAGTAGTTTCGAGAAGCAGGAAGCGACAGCAATAGGCCTGTAATTATTGCTGGACAGAATGTCTCCTTACTTATTTTCGACCAGTGGCAAGATATATACCCTCATGAACTCTGCAGGGATATAGCTATGAGCAAGCATGGCTGATAGGAGCAATGATATATGCAGACATACTACGTCATTTGCATATTTTAAGTGCTCATTCGATAAGTCATCTACCCTTGACGCAGAACCAGTCTTTAATTAACCTCTCTACTTCAGAAAATGATATCAAAGTATTTTCCCTTGGCCCTCCCACAATCGTTTCGCTGCAATCTATCTTAAGATTATCCCTACTCACACTGTTAAGAATGTTAGAATAGTGGTTTTTCCACAGCTTTGCAATTTCATTCTCCCCCGACACCCCATCGATTGTCGGAGGAAGGACATTTCTGACACCCGTTTGATTCTTAACAAATTTCCAAAATTTGTTATCGTTATTTATGCGAGCTTCACTGGCTTTTGATGCTCGAATAGACTCTTCTTCCTGTTTACATCGCCTTATGGCCGCCTTATACTGACCCCGACTTCTACACATATTCAAGTATACTGGTCCTAATCTGGGTCTACCATGAAAGCACCACAAATCATAGGCGTCTTTCGATTCCCTCTTCAGGGGGGCCAATAAAATAATTCCATCCAGGAATAATCTTAGTATGATAGTTGTAAGATTTAATCGGGGGGCTTCCTGCTTCTCTTAACAGGGATATTATCTTACTATAATACCTATTTATGAGTTTACAGTGAGAATCATTTGAGCAAGGATTATTACAGGCAAGGTGCAAAATTTCTAAATTATTAAAGAGGTGACTTGTTCTGTCTTTGTATTCTATTCTCTGTTGCATATTAACATTAGACCAATCGACGCGATTATTCTTACCTATTGAGTTCTTGTTAAGTCGTGTTGCGCATAAATTGGTAACGTTAATTAATATTTCTAATGGTCTATGATCAGAAAGAAGGAAATCATGCAGAATATGAACTCTAACAATTCGATCCTTTAGATTATTACTAGTGAGACAATGATCAATCCACCTGGTGGTACCACTCATATCACTAACGTATGTAAAATTACCACTGGCTACCCCTAATACATCTATATCACTTATACTTAAATTGGCCGACTCGCACATATTACCCAATTCTACAAAGAATTCCGAGTTCACATGTTATATATATATATATATATATATATATATATATATTATTACCTTGGTCATATATCTTGGTCGCTTATATTTTGAAAGGCCCTAGCTCGAAAATTTGAAAAAAAATGTTTTTATTTTAAGACTGGCTCGTATTTCGTGTTCTGCACCTTGTCTCAAAAGGGCCTAGCTCTCGTCCAATGAGAAAGCATTTTTAGCATTGAGACGAATTTGAAAAAATATATAGAGCAACAAAACAGTTTTTCTTGTTTCCTGAACAAGATATAAACGACGATATGTAATCTATAATCATATAAATCTTTTTAAGTCTAGTTTGATATTTTAAAATGTTAATGATGTTTTGTTAAATATATCAAAGTTTTCTTTCAGTTTGTATTATGAAAACCAAAGTTTTAACATAAGTATATATATTGAAAATTGTCCCACCATTTTGGGGAAATTTTTCCTATAATTCTGTGTAAACATTCCTAAGGTTTTATTGATACTCATCGTCTTGTAATTCTGAAATTGAGGTCGATGGGGTTGTATAACCTCCTTCGCAACATCTAAGGTCATATGACGGAGGGGACGTACAGCTTTACGTGGGATCCGAACCACGCACGGGTCGCCACATAATCTGGACGCGCAGGACGGTCTCCCATCCAACTACTCTCCAGACCCGATGTCCAGTGGTGGGCACCGTTAACCAAAACGTTAACTTCGATAACGATAATCCGTTAACCCCAATTTTTAACTCCGATAACGATAATCCGATAATTTTACTACAAAGTTAACGGAAGTTAACGATAATCCGTTAACGATAACTATTTCTTTACTAACATTTAAAAAAATCAAGGAAAAAAGCTTTAAAACCCATTTTTTTATTTTTAATAAAAAATGTACTGATTACATGTTTTGAAACCCTTGTAACCACTAACCATTAACTAAATTTTAATTTACCAGAGAATTATTATGGCGGGAACTGAAAGGTAAAATTAAATTTTAGGCACATTTATTAAAGACTATGACACAATGTGCTGGTTGCCCTTCAGAAAGACCAACTTCTCAAAGTTAGACCCAACTGCCAGTCTTGACCTCTTGGGCCTCAGGATGTCCTTGCCGAGAGAGAAGAGCCGTTCCACTGCGGCAGAGGACGGAATTGGCAGACTGAAGTTATGGCGGTTTGAATTCATTCGCGGAGCGGTGATCTTCCGTGAATGACTCCTCGCAGTTAACGTGTTAACGGACTTTAACAGACTAAATATCGCGTTATCGGAAGTTAACTGGTCCGATAACGATAAATGGAAATTAACTTCCGTTAATAGTCCGTTAAAAAAAGTTAACTTCGTTAATTAACTGTTATCGGATTAACGCTTTAGTGCCCAACACTGCCGATGTCGTTCAACTTCGCCGATCGAGGGGAAGCGATGTTACGACATCGACACGATGTAACCCTTCTGAAATTAATTTTAATATATTCAAGAAAGGTATAACGAGGAAAACTTTTCCCCATTACATAGATGCAACCAGATGTTAAAAAAAAAATCTCTTCAGTTTTGACAATGAATGAAAAAATTATTTTTCCCTATGAAAGATTCATCAAATTTGGGAACGCGGTAGGCTACTTATTTGAACTAAAGCTATTGCATGTATGAGTATACATACACTGTATTTCAATATAACCCTATTTCTGTTCTTTTGAAACAATCATAAAAATCCTGAAGCAATTAAGGATAAGTTGTTCCAAGAAACGAGTTGTAGACTTATCTCTAAATGAACTGTATACAGTAATTATAATCGTAATGAGTTAATAGGGACTCGGTTTGTTTCTTGGAGTTTCAGCAATTTGGTTTAATTACTGACAAAGATAGATTCGCTGAGGAGACTCCAAAGATTAATTGGGCTACCTCATGGCCATGTCGTAACATCGCTTGGGGTAAAGCAGCAGAATTAAGTGATGTTCGACTGTTCAGTAGTTCGATGGATAACCAACTTCTACGTCCAGATGATGTAGCGACCCGTGGTTCGGATCCCACTTAAAGCTGTAGGTTCCTCCGTTACATGACCTTTGCCGTTACGAAGAAGATTAAAAACCCCAAATCATCATCGTCCAACGGTTAATTCATAATTAATGTAATTGATTCTCTCTCTCTCTCTCTCTCTCTCTCTCTCTCTCTCTCTCTCTCTCTCTCAAAGGAGAAATCTATAGACGAGCAAGTCCTCAAGTTCTCAAATGTCCTCACGCCCTCGCATCCTCCAGCTGTTCTTTTATGCAATAAGGAGACAAGTGGCTTAATTTTTTCCACATTTACAATCTTTTTGAAATCTTGCATTTGAGAAAGATGCAAAATCTCTTTCAAAACAAAATTTAGTATAGAAATGTGCACATAAAAATATCTTGTTTATTAATATTCAAACATTTTCTTCTTTATTGCTTCTGATGTATTCTGTTTTATTACTTATATATATATATATATATATATATATATATATATTAGTGATGTAGGTCGCATCCGCATCCGCATCCGCGGAACATCCGCACATTTTCTCGCACACGCATCCGCACTTTGGACTGCGGATGTCGTGCGGATGTGGACCGTTGAGATAAAACGTCATTAATAAGCGGAAATTATCAAATTCTACTGTATTAATAGAACTAGTTCATTGTGCGCAAAAGTGATGCAAGCGACAAGACGAGAGGCTGTTCTTGTATGAAGTTACTCTCTTGCAACCTACTTAGATCCACGTTACAAAGCTAAGTTATTTTCACCTAGTACATTAGAACGAGTTAAATCATCACTTGGCAAAGCAGTTGAAGAGTTTCAATCTCTTGAATCTGTCGCTTCGCCACCCACCAAAAGAATAAAAGTTTCAGTGACAGAACCAACACCTTCAACAAGCAAATCTATCACAGAATCTGTCTCTCAGTTTCTTGAGTCAAGCAGCAATGACGAGACCTACGCGATGTCAAAAGATGTAGTAAAAATGATCGAGAGCTATCACCAAGAAAAACGCCTGGTTGCATGTGACAATCCTATTAGTTGGTGGAAAAATACGCAGAATATCTATCCATACTTGAGTAAACTTGCAAGGAAACATTTAGCCTGTCCTCCAACAAACGTACCAAGCGAGAGATTATTTAGCAGTGCTGGATTAATATATGATGAAAAGAGAAACAGACTGGCAGCAGAAAAGGCAGAAAAATTAATGTTCCTTAAATAACCTTACTATAATTAAGTTTGAACATTAAACGATGAACATCTTAGTTTACTTTATTTTAATTACTCATTTATAAATATGCCTAATAAAACTTTAAACTTAATATAAATAGTTATCAAGCTAATTAAAGATCTCTTTCTATAAGGGTGGAGGTTGGGGAAAGAGGACGGTGGGGTGCATTTGAGTTGGGTTCACGTCCCGCATCCTGGTAACACACTAACACAATTATGGTTTCTAATTGTGGCTGAAACTCAACAAAATATAACGAATTTATTTGCAGACGAATTCACTAATTGATTTCTATATTAGTTAGATGCTTGATATTATTTTATATGTTCAGAGAAAAGTACAGCAATTATTGTACAATTAATCAATTATACTACATTATAGCTACAGCTCTCTCTATATAATAACTTATTATATACGTTAAACACAACAAATCTCGAATATATCCTAAAAATAACGAAAATGTAGACATCCGCATCCGCGGATGTTGAAATCAAACATCCGCATCCGCATCCGCGGATGTGAAAAAAAATGACATCCGCTACATCACTAATATATATATATATATATATCAGGGGCGACGCCAGGCTTTTGTGATACTCAGGCTCAAACCTTTCAAGCATATATATATATATATATATATATATATATATATATATATATATATAATCACACAGACCGTGCATGGAACTACATATAGTGGATTCGGACTATAGTGGATTTAATTATCCTAGAAGAGTTCCTTGTTCCATGCATGGTCTGTGTGTATCATAAAAAACCTCAGGGAACCATTCTGAGTTCATTCCCATATATATATATATATATATATATATACTACGTACATTTAACTGCAATGACCACGCAGTATATTAATGTATAGAAACGACGCAAGTATAGAGGAGCGTTCTGCACACGAGGAAGAGAAATAACGAACAAATGAAAAATGTTCGTTATTTCTCTTCCTCGTGTGCAGAACGCTCCTCTATACTTGCGTCGTTTCTATACATTAATATACTGCGTGGTCATTGCAGTTAAATGTACATATTCACGATTTGCGAGGGTGCCCTCTCAGGGCATTGGTTTCTGCCCTATGTAGGAGAATTTCGACTTATGACTGATCGAGGCCCGTGGTGTAATGGATAGCGCATCTGACCGGCAATCGGAAGATCCTGGGTTCGATTCCCGGGCGGTTCACCTCATTTTTCATTTGTTCGTTATTTCTCTTGCTCGTGTGCAGAACTCTCCTCTATACTTGCGTCGTTTCTATACATATATATATACTGTATAATTTGATACTTATTTCACTGTGATATGTATTATTTATGATAATTAGAATATTTTTAACTTGCCTAAATTTAGGAAATAAAACATCGCCTTACCTTATTTATTTATACACGAACTCCAATCTATTAATTAAGCTATTAATTAGTTCTTTCACCAAATTTTTCCTTGAAGTAAATTAATTTTTAAATGTTAAGTAACTTGGACAATTATTTTCCACCCAACCTACCTTATAAAGTATATAATATGCATATTATTGAAAACAAGATTAAGTTTTTAAAAAAAAAGAGATTTGGCAATTCAGCGCAGCATTTTGAACATTTGGCACAGCAGCAAGTCGTCAGGCAGAAACGAATTTGCCTGACTTCGAACGTTAAAAACTTGGTTATTTGGTGGATATGAAATGATAAATCAATTAAAATACTAATTAACTTTGTATTTTGAATATCCAAATGACTTTATAACATTATAAATAAATCATAAGGTTTACATCATAACATGTTTCAAAGAGAGACGTCAGGCTTAAAATTGTTTGCCTGACTAGACGTGGAATTATGCATTTTTATGCGAGTTGTAAGGCTTTGTTATTTGAGAAGATGCATAAGGATCACCTGAAGATCAGGCCCCCCAGCCTTCTTTAGTTAGCGTTATAAGGCTAACTAACGAAAATATCACAGACCTAACCAATCGTTATGTCAACTGTACGCCCTTGACGATTGGTTAGGTTAGGTCGTGATATTTTCGTTAGTTAGCCTTATAAAGCTAACAAGAAGGCTGGGGGCCCTGATCTTCAGGTGATCCGATGCATAACAATACAGTAATTTAACTTTTGATACAGTCACACTGTATATGCAAATAGCTATATAACCTTACTTATAAATCCTAACATGGTTTATTATAACATTTTTATAAAGTAAAGATATCTGACTCAAAATTTTAGCCACATATCTTCCCTCTCTTCCTGCGTCTCTCTCCCCACCCTCACTGGGGGAAATAGGGTTTAGATGATATATGAATGGATGGAAATTTTTAGCCTAACAACTTGACAAGAGATGGGATTGTGTATTGTTAGTTTTTTTAAGTCCCGAGCGGGACAAATAACAGGTCAGGCTCAGCCTGACCTCCCTCCGTCGCCACTTATATATATATATATAATATATATATATATTATATATATAATACACTAGTGATGTAGCGGATGTCATTTTTTTCACATCCGCGGATGCGGATGCGGCTGAGGATGTTTGATTTCAACTCCGCGGATGCGGATGCGGATGTCTACATTTTCGTTATTTTTTAGGATATATTCGAGATTTGTTGTGTTTAACGTATATATAAGTTATTATATAGAGAGAGCTGTAGCTATAATGTAGTATAATTGATTAATTGTACAAATATTGCTGTACTTTTCTCTGAAACTATAAAATAATATCAAGCATCTAACTAATATAGAAATCAATTAGTGAATTCGTCTGCAAATAAATTCGTTATATTTTTGTTGAGGTTTCAGTCACAATTAGAAACCATAATTGTGTTACCAGGATGCGGGACGTGAACCCAACTCAAATGCACCCCACCGACCTCTTCCCCAACCTCCACCCTTATAGAAAGAGATCTTTAATTAGCTTGATAACTATTTATATTAAGTTTAAAGTTTTATTAGGCATATTTATAAATGAGTAATTAAATAAAGTAAACTAAGATGTTCATCGTTTAATGTTCAAACTTAATTATAGTAAGGTTATGCTTAAGGAACATTAATTTTTCTGCCTTTTCTGCTGCCAGTCTGTTTCTCTTTTCATCATATATTAATCCAGCACTGCTAAATAATCTCTCGCTTGGTACGTTTTGTTGGAGGACAGGCTAAATGTTTCCTTGCAAGTTTACTCAAGTATGGATAGATATTCTGCGTATTTTTCCACCAACTAATAGGATTCTCACATGCAGCCAGGCGTTTTTTCTTGGTGATAGCTCTCGATCATTTTTACTACATCTTTTGACATCGCGTAGGTCTCGTCATTGCTGCTTGACTCAAGAACTGAGAAACAGGTTCTGTGATAGATTTGCTTGTTGAAGGTGTTGGTTCTGTCACTGAAACTTTTATTCTTTTGGTGGGTGGCGAAGCGACAGATTCAAGAGATTGAAGCTCTTCAACTGCTTTGCCAAGTGATGATTTAACTCGTTCTAATGTACTAGTGAAACTAACTTAGCTTTGTAACGTGGATCTAAGTAGGTTGCAAGAGAGTAACTTCATACAGAACAGCCTCTCGTCTTGTCGCTTGCATCACTTTTGCGCACAATGAACTAGTTCTATTAATATAGTAATTTAATAATTTCCGCTTATTAATGACATTTATCTCAACGGTCCACATCCGCACGACATCCGCAGTCCAAAGTGCGGATGCGGGTGCGGATGCGGATGCGAGAAAATGTGCGGATGTTCCGCGGATGCGGATGCGGATGCGGATGTGGATGTGAACTACATCACTAATATACACGGTGTCCCATAACTCCTGTTTCACAAGAAAAATTATTTTAAATTAAATTTACAAAAGTAATATATTAGAACAAAAACATATAGTCAAATTGATGTACAATAACACGCAGTGGCTAATCCTTTGAGATCGAACTTATGGGACACCCTATATATATATATATGTTATATATATATATATATAATATATATATATATATATATATATATATTATTATATAAAACCTTGGTTTTGTTTCCAGCCGAATTGTTATTCTGACGAATGTCAAGCTTGCCACTTCACCTTAGACCTACAGTTTAACGTGGAATCCGAACCACGCCCCATCAGCAGCCAAGCGTCTTACCCACTTGGCTACCCAGGGTACCCATTTATCTACCAACCAATTTTTTTTTTTTTTTGTGTGGAAGGATGAACGAAGAGCTGGGTTTTGCTGCGCGCCGCCTGCCGTCACCAGGTCTCGATCCCGGGGCCGATGGATTCGTAGTCAGCGACGCTAACCACTACAACACCTAGGCGCATATATACTGCATATACGAGGGTAATTCAATAAGTATCCGCACTTTTTATTTTCACATCTGATAGATTATAAACACATCACTTCTCCACATAGTCTCCCCGTTTCTCAATACACTTAGTCCAGCGAGCTACAAGCTTCCTAATGCCATCACAAAAGAATGTTTTTGGCTGTGTGCGTAGCCAGTCATGCACCGCCTCCTTCAAGTCATTATCGCCTTGGAATCGCTGACCTCTCAAAGCGTCTTTTAGTGGTCCAAACGGGTAAAAATCCGAAGGTGCCAGGTCTGGACTGTAGTCTGGATGGTCGAGAACTTCAAATTTAAGTTCTTGAAAGCATTTTCTAGTCTGTGCAGCGGTATGAGGGCGCGCATTGTCGTGTAACAGAATAACACCTTCCGACAATCTCCCTCTCCGTTTTGTGCGAATTGCTTGCTTTAACTCATTCCGAAGCATGTCAGAATACGATGCACTTGTTACTGTAGTTCCACGCTCCAGATAATGTTCAAGGATAGGGCCTCGTGTATCCCAAAACAGTGTTAGCATAACTTTACCTGCTGACGGCTGCGCTTTGAACTTCCTTGCAACGGGAGATGTTGGATGTTTCCATTGCATGCTCTATCGTTTGCTTTCTGGTTCATAGTGATGGATCCAGGTTTCATCTCCAGTAATAATGCGCTCCAAAAAGTTTTCACCTTCATTATATACCACGCCAAAAGACGCATGTTAAGTAGAAAAATCATACTCTTTCGTAAAATGTTGATAGAATTTGAATTATTTGATATTTTAGTCTGAAAATTTGTTTGCATATAGGTAAATACATATGTTTTATTGTGTAAACGTTTTATTAAAATTAAATGACAAATGTTGATTTTATAGCCTTTTAAAAATGTACCCTTTTTTTGGCACAACCCGTTATATATATATATATATATATATATATATATATATATATATATATATATATATATATATAATATAGATTTAGTAGTGGACCGGATATCCGCATCATTTTTAACATCCGCATCCGCACTTCTGACTGCGGATGTTATGCGGATATTACCTCTAATAAATTATGCAATTTACAATTAAATTAGCTTATAAATAGCTTATAAGACCCAGTCATGCACATTTCATGTAAAGTATTATTTATATTAATGAACAAACAATATATAAACCTCAAAATATAATACCTGGTAACAGAAAATTGAATGAAACTTGTTTCATTGAATTTTCTGTGGCTGAAACTCTTGAGAAATTTTATTTTTATCATAATGAAAATATTAATTAATTCTTATGCATTGCCTGCCATAATAGTAATATCACGAAATTTGAAAAATTGTCATATATTCATAATTCTATATTATATTGATAGATTAACTAAATATCCGCATCCGCATGTTGAAAAACTGACATCCGGTCCACCACTAATATATATATATATATATATATATATATATATATATATATAATATACACACTCGAACCCCATTAATTCGCACTCCGTTATTTCGTACTTCGGGTTAATTCGTACATTTTGAACTTTTTTGTACCAATGTACAAATAATCCGATAGTTGTACGACGCATTGTAACACCAATAACTAAAATAAACATTATATGTACATACTATACAATATTACTATTAATGTTGTGAAGAAAGTTTTAAAAACTTTGCAATTAATTTATACGGTACAGTTTATTTACTGGACAGTAGATTTAAAAAACCCTACACAGTCGTATAAAATGTTAAAATACTCAACAAATTTTGTATACAATACTTCGATACTTCGTACAAAAGTTCGAAATATCCAACTAATTTCGTACTGTCTGGTTAATTCGTGCCTTCCGGATTATTCGACAATGGTAGAGTCCCGAAAGTGTCGAATTAACGGGGGTTCGAGTGTGTGTTATATATATATAGATGTTATAATGTTATACATATCTATATATATACACTCGAACCCCCGTTAATTCGACACTTTCGGGACTCTACCCTTGTCGAATAATATGAAAAGGCATTCATCTTTGTTCGGCGCATTTTCTTTTTAAAAATGATTTATACACAGGAAATTAAACAACTGAGACACACACCTTTTGTTGGAATCGCTTACCCCCAGAAATTATTGCTTTTTTATATATATATATAACGAAACAACAGCCACCCAGTTTGTTCTCTCTCTCTCTCATCTCTCTCTCTCTCTCTCTCTCTCTCTCTCTTATATATACAGTATATATATAGTTTGTTTACATGGAGGCTGTTTTTTTAAGTAAAATAACAACTGCGGTATCTTATCGCTGCGTATGTGCATGCATGAGTTAAGGCGAATATTATGAATAGAAACTCTTAAAAAAACAGATCATGCGCATTAAGTTTACGAAAGAAATGCATCCCCGAAGTGATACGAATGTGGACAAAAGTTTGGTAACACTTTTAAAACAGCTACATGAAAGGGGATATTTCTTTACGACGGGTTACATTTGTAGTATATCGATGTCATAACCAAATATTGAAGTTTAGCGATTAAATATATATTTATATATGGTTGTATATTGTTTTTGTTGTTGTATACCTTGCGTGTAATATACAGGGTGTTTCAAAAGTTCCGTGACATGGTACTCTTATTTATTACTCGCATTGGATGTAAAACATTTTTGCTTTTAAGTTTTGAAGGTATAAGCTGCTAGTTGGTGCTTCTGTATGTTTCTGCATTAGTTGCTCGTGCTACATATGATTAATTTTCAAGGAGGCACCCGAAGAAAGGAGCAGTCACGAAAGATGGGTTTACGAAATGAATGGTCTCTCATCGATCGAATCAGGCGAGTTTGTCTAAAACAATTCGTCTAAAATACAATTTGTCTAAATCAATTTGTCTAAAACAATTTGTCTAAAATAGTTTGTCTAAAATCAATTTGTCTAATAACAATTTGTCTAATAACAATTTGTCTAAAATACAATTTGTCTAAAATACAATTTGTCTAAACAAACAATTTAATATAATATGGCATACAAATTGTTGCCTGATGTACAATGCTATTTATTACTTGCCACGCCCCATCTTAAAAGTTAAAAGGTTACCTCTTGTCTTGTGCGGAATAGTACATCGAAATCAGTTATCCCGGAACCCATAACCCGGTTAGGTTAGGTTAGGTTAGGTTAGGTTAGGTATATTATGAAATAAAATCACCCATTTTCAATCTTTTCATCCTCACTCCAATTTATCAAGCAGACAAATGCATTTCTAGTTATCTTCAGTTATTAGTCAAATTGTATTTTAGACAAATTATTTTAGACAAACTATTTTAGACAAACTATTTCGATGTACTATTCCGCACAAGAGGTAACCTTTTAAGATGGGGCGTGGCAAGTAATAAATAGCATTGTACATCAGGCAACAATTTGTATGCCATATTATATTAAATTGTTTGTTTAGACAAATTGTATTTTAGACAAATTGATTTTAGACAAACTATTTTAGACAAATTGTTTTAGACAAATTGATTTAGACAAATTGTATTTTAGACGAATTGTTTTAGACAAATTCTCCTAGACGCCTCATCGATACAACAATAATTCGAAAAGTCACTAAATCCATCACATATCGTATTTCAATGCGCGAAAGACCTGCAAGAAATGCAGTTTGAATAACATTAAATTATAATATATAATTTCCTTTTGATACACTTTGTTATAAATGTATTAAATATTTTCCAAAATAAAAAATAACATTAGGAAGATATTCGGTAGCTGACCATTCATACATACAAGCCTACAAACCATTTTATACTCATTATAGCCGGTGTCAGTGACCTGGATGTAGTGACTTCAGAGGGATATTACACCTATTTACACCTACACCTGGCTTTTAGACTATGACACGGAGGGTAAACGAAACTCATCCGTCCTATATAGAAATATCCACTCCGTATTTTCTAAATATTTCATCAGTTTTGGTTGTAACTTTTCCTTCAGACATCTTCATAAAATATCTTGCATAAGCGCAAAAAGTAGATTAAACATAATAAAGTTTCTCTCAAACAAAATCTAAACTTTAAAGATTTTTTCAAAAGAGACAAATCCGAAACTCTTAAGAAAATCCCTTCAACCGAAATATCTCAAATACTCTTAAGCGATTCTCTTTTATCCAAACTAATCACATTTAGTTCACGTGACGTTTTCTCAGGAAGTTTTTGTCGGTGGGGGATGATAGATTAAGTTACATTCGGTTATTAGGTTAGGTTAGGTTAGGTTAGGTTATCAGTGTGAATGAAATTCCTCGTCGATCGACGATGTCCTATCTATTGGTCCCTAAATTGCCTAAATTGGTCCCTATTAGTCCCTGAATCTTGTATTCAAATGCCTCCTGTTGTCGGCGTATCCTATCCGTGTACAAATCTCTAAAATCACTTAACCCAGTGGTTCCCAATTAGGGTAAATTACCCCCGCGGGGATAATTTAACATTTTTCGAGGGTAACGAGGAGACAATACAGTCGAATCACAAAAATTCGAAATTTAAAAGTGGTTCCGAATTTTGAGTTTTTGTCCAATCAGAAACATTCCAGAAAAGCCATCTGGTTTGGCGGAGGAAATCATCGAAATGAAGACCGACAAGCTTCTCCAGATCAGCTTCGAAAGTGAGCAGCTAAAGTTGTCTTCCTTTTGGACTGCTCGGAAGGGAGAATACTCTGTGGCCAGTTCGACTATGACGAGGATTTTGCTCCCGTTTGCCACAACTTACCCGTGCGAGGCAGGATTTTCTGCCCCGTTGTGTGTGAAAAGTAAACAGAGAAACGGACTGCAGCCAGAAAACGACATCAGATGTGCACTCACGAAGCTGTGGCTGTGCTTGGATCAGATGATCAACGATAGGAAGTGTCACTTTGTCCATGAATGAATTGTTCCTGCTGTGTGTGTGTGTGTTGGTGTTCGGCAATGTTGCAGTGCTGTTTATAGTTTGACAAATTAAAATATGACTGAAATAACGAGTTTTTCTCTTTCCCAAGTAAAAATAAATCAATTTGTGGCGTCCTTTTGGTTGAACAGCGGTCCGGGGTAATACCGGTAAGAAAAAAGAAATGGCCGAGAAAAAAGTATTTGTCTCGACAACGTTATTTTGTATGTTCATTTTAATGAAGAATTCTCGCACGGAACACTTGAAAAGTTACTTAAACTAACCAGACCTGACCTAACCTAGCAAATTGGAGACGTCTGAAAATTTCTGCAGATGTCAAGATCAAGATATCTAATCTAGTTGACATTCTATCGACAAGTATATTGCGGGTTAGATTAAGCTAGGTTAGGTTAGGCTAAATTACGTTAGTTGTTTAGAATATCGATATCATGGTCTTGTCGATCCGTTGAGTAAGTATAGTTAAAAAATTTCTTGTGGTAGTCTCTGTAATGTCGAGAAATATTTTGTCGATAAGTTTTTCAATCCATTATATGGAGGCGACGTTCAAACCAACTAAATTATGAACATCGGGATCATTACTTTTCCCCCTTCCAGTTCCGCAAAGAAAGCCTCTTAATACATGAACTGTATTAAAAATTAGTTTGGATCACTTTAAATGAGTCAGAGTTGAGTAGAGCAAAACCCAAAATAAGAAACGCGTTTCCATTTTTAATAATAAATAATAAAATGATTGACAAGGAAATAAAATTATACGCCTCCCTTTCTGATCTGACTTATCTGGTTAAGGTAATTTGGCCATTTTTAAACGTAAAATGGATCACGTGTCGAGGTGTATTAATAAATATGCATAAAACTTGGGGCTCTTTCAATCATTAGGGTTAACGCAGTTGCCAGATGTTAGATAATTAGAAAATAGTATAAAGTAAAGGGGAAAATAATAATTAAATGGTAACTATTACTGTATAAAGATTTGATTTTAATGTTAAAGAAAAACAAAAACAAAATTTTCATGAATTTCTTCGATGTGTCCAATTATTTCGCATTTTAAACAATGAATAAAATTCACTTTTCAAGCCGTTATTTCATTTCTTACAAATGAAAAATTATTTTTTTCGCATTATCTTTCCTGCAATGACATTCATTCAATGAAGTAGAAAATTTGATTGATCGTCTTTCTTGTGCTCTTCGCTCCTCCACTCCAGTCTCGATCTCATCAGTCTCAGCATACGCCAGGTAAGCTTGATGTTTGTCAGTCGTCCTGCCTCATGAAACCTCTCCAAGCTTCTCTATTTTGGAAAGCTTCAGTAGCTTTAATTTCTTTCCTTTGGTTTGTTTGAGTATATCCGCAATCGTTGTCCTTGTCCGTTCCGAGTCGTGTATCCGTTAGATCGTTCCTGGTTCGGAGGTATGACGTACGTTTCTTGAGCAATATTTTTCCACTCACTGGCTTGCTAGGCCTATCATGATTTCGCAAGAGTCCTGTTAGCTCTGTTTACTCTGATGCATAATTTATTTTTATTAGTAACAGTATTGATAAATAAAAGTGAGATACCACAACTTTTGGAAGACAATATTCTGGTATATAAGAAGCCTCTTCAACTCGCTTTCCTCATACATCTAGCAGGAGTTTTCAGATAAAATATTTATGTGAAAGCTAAACATTTTATCTTTCTAACGAAACTATAGTAATTTTAATTCGATAAATGTCCACGGAGTATAAAGGATGATCAATCATCAAACATTTAAGAAACTTCTTTGCTGTCCCAAATTTCAACACTTGGTATCAATATAATGTCATAGGCATCGATTTTGGACACTGGAAAGATTGGCATGACGCTCATCGAGGATTGAAGTAAATCTTCTAAATACACGTCTATTGTGAACTATATCGTTTCATCATCGATCCAATGGATTATTTTGTTCCAAGAGGGTTGTTCTGCGTGTCATGATTCCCAAATTATTATTCAGTGGAAGAGGCCAAAGTGTTCGTAGGTTCTTCCCTTGGCACCAACGTACCCTATCATGGCCCCTTCTTTACATATTTGGAAGAACTTCGACTGTTGTTTATCAAATTGATCACCTCCCCCCACTGTATCTGAACTCTGGCAAAATATTGATCAAACCGCGATAAAAAAAATGGGGCAATACATGCACAGTATGTATTATGCCCTTTGGTATGTTACTATATTTTTGTATGTTACTAATTTAGGGTATGGCTCTGATTAATCAGTTTATCAGTGTTTCGAATTTAATCATTAATTAATCAAAAAATATTTTTCGAAAGTGATAGGAAATGATTAATTTTCCTCATAATTTCAGCATCATTTTACCATAAATTTTGTAATGTATCATTTGAATTTGGTACCTTTTTGCATGTATAAACTGTCTAATCCGCCCATGCCTGATTTCTTGAACTAAAGCAAACTAAATGTTTGAGCAAAATGTTTCCTTCGGTCTTATTTTACGCAACAGAAACAATAAAGCTCTTTTCAGAAGTATTTAATTTTTGATAATTTTTAATCAGTTAATCATTGATTAATTAGAAAATCTCATCATTCATCACTTTTTCCTAAAAATGATTAATTAACCATGCCCTAGTTACTACTATACGTTAGTATATATAACATATAGTACATACGTAGCTAGGGGTTAATAGTTTTTGCTACGCTTAAGTAAGTAGGGGAGGGTAAAGAACAGGAGAGTTGGTACGCATAGCGTACTGTCCCAAATACAGCACATCCCAAATACGCAGATTGTCTTAAAAGACAATAGACATTAATAATTATAAATATTTAACACGCCTTCAAGTCGTATCACACAATAGTATATAGGGAAGGACGAACAGTGGGCGATTGAGCTGGTGTGCTGGGGAGCGTAGAGAAGGGTAGATAGGCTGGAGTACATATGTAGTCAGGGGAATGTGGATTGAAAGGTTTGGCGTACGACTGTGTACAAGGGGGATAGAGGTGCAAAATGCATTCTTTGCATCCGTACTATACGGATGACTCACAAACACTTTGCCCCATATGCCAAGACGTGTCCTAGTCCATACATATATATATATAATATGTGTGTGTGTGAGAGAGAGAGAGAGAGAGAGAGAGAGAGAGTTACAAGGAGTTACAAGGAAAAGTAGTACCTCAAAAGGCCTTGCGGCCCATATCGAGGAGGTACCAATGGCAACGGGTGCTAGGGAAAAATTCATACACTCTCAAATAGTGTGCAAGATTCGGATTTCGGCCTAACCTTTTCTTGAACAGATCCACAGAGGCACTGTTCACAACTTCTGAAGGTAACCTGTTCACGTGTCACAGATCTTATAGGTAAAGTAATTCCCACACACACTAGTGCTAAACCGTTTCAAATCCAACTTCCAACCATTGTGGCGAGTTGGGTTATCATTTAAAATAAACATGCTTCTAAAATCGACATTGTTGAACCCGCGTAAGAACTTGAAAACCTCGATCAGTTGACCGCGCATCCTCCGAGTTTCTAGCGAAAACAAATTCAGGGCGCGTAAGCGTCGATTGTAGCCCATATGCCTAACGGAAGGGATTAACTTTGTGGCCTTCGCCTAGACTCGCTCCAGCCTGTCAATATCTTTCCTGAGGGTGGACGACCAGAACTGCACAGCACACTCCAGGTGCGGCCGAACCAGAGAATTGTACAGAGAGAGCACAATCTCCTTGTTCCGAAATCGAAATTGCCTCCTGATATAACCCAACAGCTTCTGGGCTTTCTTTTCCACCTCTATGCACTGTTTGGTAAACTTAAGGTCGCTGCTAATTAGCACACCCAAGTCCTTTTCCAAATCAGTCGCCTCAATATTACTCCCCAACATGGAATAGTCCGACTTAGGACTGGCGTAGCCAATGTGCATCACCTTACATTTGCCCAAGTTAAACGGCATTTGCCATTTTTCGGACCACTCTCCTATCCTACGTAGGTCCGCACGCAGTTGCTCGATCGCCTCGGGCGTCCCAACATTGGCCCCAAGTTTCGTGTCATCAGCGAATTTGGCGATCCTACTGACGATGCCACCGTCGATATCATTTATGTAAATGATAAACAACAGTGGCCCCAAAACGGAACCCTGAGGAACCCCGCTAGTGACCGAGGCCCAACCCGAACTAGCCCCTTTAATTACCTCTGCCGCCTATTCTTCAGCCAGTTTTCAATCCACCTACCTACTTCCCCACCGATACCCAGCGCGAGCACTTTGGCCATTAGCCGGCGGTGAGGTACCTTATCAAAGGCTTTCTGAAAGTCGAGATAAAGTATATCAGTCGCCCTACTCTTATCATACTCACTCCACATGACATGAAAAAACTCGAGCAAGTTGGTGAGACACGACCTATGCCGTCTAAACCCATGTTAGGAGTCCCCAAGCAGCTTGTAGGAATTCAAATGGTCAACGATCTTATCCGCTATTATCCTCTCTACTCTAATAATTTACCTACAACCGAAGTGAGACTAGTGGGACGATAGTTCCCTGGACTTTCGTGATCCCCTTTCTTAAAGATAGGAGTCACGTTGGCTTCTCTCCAGTCACCAGGCACCTGGCCCGTCTCCAACGATTTGTTGAAGATTGTAGCCAGGTGGGCAGCCACCTGGTCGCACACCTCCCGCAACACTCTGGGAGGAACTGGGCTGGCCCAGGAGCCTTAAACGCACTCAGTTTGTCTATTCTATCGGCAACGACTGTCGCGGTACACCGGACACTATCCAGGCGAGGCCCTTCGTGCCTGACGCCTGGCTGGGGATGACGCGGGTGTCCTCCCTGGTGAACACTCCCACAAAGAGGAGAGAGAGAGAGCATGAAAACCCCAGTTTTATAGTTTTAAGCCTTCTGAACCCCACCTTACGTTCCAAGACGTGACTGGCCTTTTGAGAGGACGTAATGTTATCTTTGGCTGGTTCTTCGTCAGGAGTGATTTCCATATAAGCGAGCACCCCTCTCGCAGAGTGGTGAGGGCGAGGGGAAGGGCAGCACTAATTCGTGGTGCGCCAGGTAGAAGTACTCGTATGTTTATATGTAGTTATCCGCAGTTGCTACATAAGTATAAGACCCTGCTTTAGGTGAAGAACAATTGTCGTGGACTTCTTCATTTGTTAATAGAAATTATTTACAAAATGGATAAATAAGTAAAAATGAGTGTGTGTGTATATATATATATATATATATATTATATATATATATATATATATATATATATATATATATAATATATCGTAAAGAACGACGCTTGTATAGGAGAATATTCCGCGCAAGATGAGAGAGAGAGAACGAAACATGAAAAGAATGAGGTAACCACCCGAGAATCGAACCCGGGATCTTCCGATTGCCGGTCAGATATGATAACCATTACACCATGGGCCTCACTCAATCAAATGCCGTAATTCTTCTACATACGCGCAGAAACCAATGCCCCAAGGGGGCACCTCCCGCATGCCGTACATTATATACATTTAACTGCAAACACGAAGTATAATTAACGTAAAGAACGACGCTTGTATAGGAGAATATTTCGCGCAAGATGAGAGAGAGAGAACGAAACAAATGAAAAAATGAGGTAACCACCCGGGAATCGAACCCGGGATCTTCCGATTGCCGGTCAGATATGATAACCATTACACCATGGGCCTCACTCAATCAAATGTCGTAATTCTTCTACATACGCGCAGAAACCAATGCCCCAAGGGGCACCTCCCGCATGCCCCCTTGGGGCATTGGTTTCTGCGCGTATGTAGAAGAATTACGGCATTTGATTGAGTGAAGCCCATGGTGTAATGGTTATCATATCTGACCGGCAATCGGAAGATCCCGGGTTCGATTCCCGGGTGGTTACCTCATTTTTTCATTTGTTTCGTTCTCTCTCATCTTGCGCGGAATATTCTCCTATACAAGCGTCGTTCTTTACGTTAATTATACTGCGTGTTTGCAGTTTAAATGTATGTATATATATATATATATATATATATATATATATATATATATATATATATATATATATGATACACACAGACCGTGCATGGAACAAGGAACTCTTCTGGGATAATTAAATCCACTATAGTCCGAATAAGTAATGGTAAATGACAAATACCATAGTTTTTCTTTTTCATGATGCAAGCCCGACGTGGGCAACGGGTCTCTCGCAAAGAGGTCCCATAAATATAGCTTCCCTCACCAGCTATCTGCAAAGCAGACAGAATCCAGCTTTGGGACATGGATCTAGGGTTTAAAGCAGCCTAGCCCCATCATGAAACGGACATGTTATGTGCCTTGAAAAGTGGACGCTCAATTCTGCCAGTTGAGGTTTAAGTTTTGGTTTTGGCTAAAAATATAATAGTTACCCCCTTTTTCTTTGATTTATTCAATCCGACGTGAATGCAACGAGTCTTTTACTTATATTGAGGTTCTAAATGTAGTGGGGCTAGGCTGCTTTAAACCCTAGATCCATGTCCCAAAGCTGGATCCTGTCTGCTTTGCAGATAGCTGGTGAGGGAAGCTATATTTATGGGACCTCTTTGCGAGAGACCCGTTGCCCACCCCACGTCGGGCTTGCATCATGAAAAAGAAAAACTATGGTATTTGTCATTTACCATTACTTATTTGGACTATAGTGGATTTAATTATCCCAGAAGAGTTCCTTGTTCCATGCACGGTCTGTGTGTATCATAAAAAACTCAGGGAACCATTCTGAGTTCATTCCCATATATATATATATATATATATATATATATATATATATATATATATATATATATATATGCATTTAACTGCAATGACCACGCAGTATATAAATGAATAGAAACGACATAAGTATTAAGGAACGTTTCTGCACACGAGGAAGAGAAATCACGAATAATGAAAAATGAGGCGAACCGCCCGGGAATCGAACCCAGGGCCTTCCAATTGCCAACCGGCAATTGGAAGCCCTGGGTTCGATTCCCGGGCGGTTCGCCTCATTTTTCATTTATTCGTGATTTCTCTTCCTCGTGTGCAGAAACGTTCCTTAATACTTATGTCGTTTCTATTCATATATATATATATATATATCGGCTATTGATTGGTGGCGCGGAAAACGCAGTTTAATAATAAACAGGAACACCAGAGAAAATACAAACATCCTTCAAGGTTTAATAGTACCAATAGTGCATTCCGAAACGTTGGTACTATTAAACCTTGAAGGATGTTTGTATTTTCTCTGTGTGTTCCTGTTTATTATTAAACTGCGTTTTCCGCGCCACCAATCAATAGCCGATATAATCACCAAACGCTATGGAAGACCAGCATTGCACATGTATAGAAGACTTGAAAAACTTGACTACAAGGCTAGAAAACTTCAGTGTGATTTGCGGTTCCTTACTTGCTGCAGAAACCAGGGTTTGATTCCTGGCTTTTTGAGGTTCAAACTTAGTAACTTTCATTTACAAAAAGTGAAACCTATAGGAACTGTCAAAAACAATTACTAGATGCAGAAATTAAATTTAAGAAAAGGCTCAGTAATGAATGTAATCGGGATCTTAATCGGTCTACTTGTGATTTTAAGTCTCTGTTATTCAACACATCTTTTGAACGTCATTCAGACGGGCAATTTGAAATGTATTGCAAGGGTGACTTTTGTTCAGAACAGGAAACTCCAAAAATTAGGATATAATACGAGTAATAATCTAGCAGCTAATGATCTCATCTTTAATTATTCTTCCAAAGTTCTCAGTGATATTCAAAAATCTGCCCTTTGTAAAGGCCTGAAATTCTCTCTTACTCCAAAGAAACTTAATTTTTACGATTATTTCCTCAACTTTGAGTTATTTTTTAAGGACCTTTTTAAACATTCATTCTTTGACCCACATAGTAAAGGTTTTAACTTTTTATCTAATAATTTACGTAATTTAGCTTTTACTTCATTTTATGCTTTTAACCCTTATGGCAATAGATCTAATATGGAGGTGGAAGAGTTTCAAAGTCTAAGAAATCTGTCTTTGGACAAGTCATTGGTGGTTACAAGACCAGACAAAGGCAATGGCGTTGTTCTTTTGGACAGGAATGTTTGTCAATAAAATGTTAGATATTTTAAATGATGCAACTAGATTTATTAAAGTAACTGGTGACATTTTTGCTTTAATTTTAAAACAGGAAGATAAAATTAATAGGTATCTTAGAAAACTTAAATCTAATAATATAATCTCAGACACAGTTTTTTCTAAATTATTTGTTTCTGGATCCAGCCCAGGCATTATGTATGGACTCCCTAAAATACACAAACCTAATTGTCCACTTAGGCCAATTTTATCGGCTCTAGGAACTTTTAGTTATAACCTTTCAAAATTCTTGGTTCCCATACTATCACCTATAACTTATAATTTGTATACAGCACGGGATTCTTTTTCTTTCGTTAGAGAAATTACCTCATTAAATAATAATTCTTACACAATGGCTAGTTTCGATGTAAAATCTTTATTTACCAATGTGCCTGTTGCAGAAACTATTGATATATGTATTGACAATCTTTTTAATAATACTGATACTGTGCAGGGTTTTAATAGAGGTCGAATGAAAGAACTACTAAAATTTTCCGTGGAAGACCTTATATTTATATTCAACGGTGAATATTTTAAACAGACTGAAGGTGTTCAAATGGGTCTGCCTCTTGGTCCCACCTTAGCTAACGCGTTTTCTGTGTCATCATGAAGTCAAATGGTTGAATGAGTGTCCTTCCAACTTTAAACCGTTTTTTATAGAAGATATATTGATGACACTTTTCTCCTGTTTAAATCACCAGACCATATCCCTTTGTTTCGTCATTACCTTAATTCTAAGCACCCTAATATTCAATTTACTTCAGAAGTTGAATCTAATAGCTCTCTGTCTTTTCTGGACATTAAGATAATAAAAACTAATTCCTCTTTTGAAACTTCCGTTTACCGAAAGCCGACATTCACCAATCTTACTACGAACTTTTCTTCCTTTATCCCTTTAGGTTTCAAACGAAACTTAATTTCGACTCTGACCAATAGAGCTTTCAATATCTGTTCAGATTACTTTAAACTACACGATGAACTAGATTTCATCCGAAAACTCCTTGCCAAGAATAATTTCCCTTCTAGACTGGTGGAGACTACAATAGGCAGAACCTTAAGTAGACTAATAAGCCCTACAACTAGAGACTTAATTATAGTCCCCAAAGATATCCTGTATTTTACTTTACCCTATATGGGAACCTCAAGTTTTAACATTAGAAACAAACTTTTAAAATTGCTCAAGGAATTCTACCCACAACTATGTATAAAAATTATATTCACCCCCGTCTAAATCGATTTACCATTTATTTAAATACAAGGATGTTATTCCTACACTTCTTAAGTCATCCATAGTTTATCAATACAAGTGTGACCACTGTATGGGGTCATATATAGGAAAAACTAAAAGACATTTAAAATCTCGTATTTACGAACATCTCGGTAAATCGGTCCGTACAAATTTACCCCTTGGCAAACCATCTAATTCTCTCATACGTGATCACTCGCACAACAATGACCACCCAATTTCACAGTCTAATTTCGCCGTACTTGCTGCCGGAAGCTCTGACCTTAAGCTTAAAATTATGGAGTCTTTGTTTATTTATAAACTAAAACCAGACCTAAATTCTGACGAATCATCGATAGATCTGCTATGTTTTGGTTAAGGTACTAGTTTATTTCATTTACGTTTCAGTTTTAATGCTTTTACTTTTTTTTTATAATTTTAACTTTTTAACTTTACATTTATTTACCTTTTAGTTTTAATGTTTTACATTTTCTTAGCCACTTTTTATAATTTTTTTTTTTTAAGTTTATTTTAAATTGTTATTAAGCAATTTGTATTTTGTATGTGATTTGGAATTTTATTGTTTTAGCCCTGAAGATGGAATTAGTGCATTCCGAAACGTTGGTACTATTAAACCTTGAAGGATGTTTGTATTTTCTCTGGTGTTCCTGTTTATTATATATATATATATATATATATATATATATATATATATATAACCACGCAATTTTGCATATGCTAAAATGTACAGTCATGAGTTTATATTTCCATCTGATGGTACCCTCGTGTTTGCCAGATTGATCTGAATTAAATGTTGTCTGTGCCACAATCATGCGATCTACCATTCCCATATTCGGACGTACCCATGTTTGTACCGTTAGAAGTTCGTTCAAAGAAGCGAATGTTCTTTAATTTCATTCCCTCAAAGTATAGACAAGACAATCAACGATTTAGATTTCCATAAGAATATTTCCCATAACTCCATTTTTCAGCTGTTATGGAATCTATTATAATTATGATGATGTTGCATCTAACCTCCATCCCTAAATTTAATCAAATTATGCATCCACATTTAATGTAGTATGGTTAAAATCCTTGTTTGTACTTTCTTACTCATTCATCCTATTTCATTTCCCAGTGCGTGTAATTTAATAAGTATTATTGTATATAATTGTATTGTACAGGGTGGCCCATAAGTCCCAATCGGTTATAGAGCGAAAATCCATCTAGCTGATTTTAAATTTTTTTTTTTTTTTTTTTTTTTTAAATAATAATCAATAAATCTTTGTATATTATTATTATATATTTATTCATTAGTTCACTCACTCTTTTACTCCGGCCGTAAACTCTTCACTATGGTCGCCCTCATTTATTTCTCCCTATTTTCCCTATAATGACTTATACGTCCGAATTGAGTAATGTACCATATTAATTATGAATTTTGTCATAAAATAAATTAATTCCTCTCTCAATTTTTTAATTGAATACTAAATACAAAGTTAAATACCAAATTGAATACTAAATATCTCCATATTTCGTATTCAGTGTATGATGTGACAGTTATGGCATATACTGCTATAAAGTTCATACTTGAAGATCATTGCATATATCGTGACTTGTGACTCGTCCCTTATAGTAAAACATGTATTAATTAATTTATCTATTTTTTTACGTATTGTCTATTGTCTCTCTGTCAGCCTATGTCTACTTACATACAATCTTGAATGGATATATAATTATATAACTTATGTATATCGTCATCATGCGCACATGTTCTGTACAAATGTATGTCTGTTCACCACCACCATACTCTAACGTACATGATTTTTTTTTATTACTACTACTACTACTATTATTATTATTATTATTATATATACATATATTTTAATAATTTCTAACTACCGTAAATGCAAATGTAATGGAATTCGCTGATAGATTCGTTCTTAGTCCCTGACCTTGTAAAGTTTTAGTTCACCTTTCTTAGAATTTTTTCTAACTCTGTCTATAAAATTTTCCACGTACGTTACGTTGTAACTGTTACTATACAGTATGTTACTGTCACAGTCCTGTCACCTAACTGTTACACCAGTGTAACCTACTGCTACTTGTTAATTCGTTTCTTCTTGCGTGTCCATGTATTCTAATTAGAGTTAACATTCATTTATGCTTTCATGTGCCATTATTTGCACTCTATCGTCCTTTCCTCATTCTACGCCTAACCAATTAGATAATAATAATGATAATACTTATAACCATAATGACTAATTACACTGCACAACACATTTTCTGTCCTTTGCACAAATTCTGCTGATTTATATGTATTTTGATGCGCTGATTACGAATGTTATTATTTTTCCTCTAACACCCACCATTTTTCCAGAAAACTACATTAATGTTCCACAAAAATTATTCAAATTATGTCAAACGCCTGCTAAGCAAAGGAACAGCCCTACGGCTATTGGTCATTATTGTGACACGTGTTGCTTACTGATTGGTTATTTGAAATGTTGTGTTGTGTTCTGTGATTTGGTCTAAAGGTGGTCAGGTGATTTCACAGTGGCTGCCAAGTGGAAAATTAGTTTCTTTCATTGTTTCAGGTGCTCTGTTGATGTTTGGTGTTAAGGTACTTTCCTGCTGGATCTACTGTGTTTAGTAACTTCTTTTGTCGAAAACATTCATTGCTTTCGCGTTTTAACTTCAATAATGTCTAGAAAATGTGTAACCATTATATTTTGGATGCAAAGTGAGTGATCAGGACAGAAGCTGGGCTCCCTACATATGTTGCAATTCGTGTGCAAGGAGCTTAAGAGCGTGGTTACAAGGTTCACGTCCATCAATGCCGTTTGCTGTCCCTATTGTCTGGAGAGAGCCAAAGATCATGTTAGTGACTGCTACTTTTGTTTAACAAATATACGAGGTTTCTCTTCGAAATCCAAACATGCAATACGATATCCAAACCTGCCATCAGCTATACGACCAGTTCCTTACGATGAAACCCTGCCAGTTCCCAAGCCACCAAAAGATTGGACTTTGGACGAGGAATATTGCCACCCCGAAATTGAAATTGAATCACAAGCAGCCAGTGAGCTTGCAGATCCAGAATTTCTACCATCCACATCATCGTCACCTCACCTTATTACACAGGCAGAACTAAATGATCCCGTGAGAAGTTTGAATCTTTCGAAAAATCAGGCTGAACTTCTAGGATCTAGGCTGCAAGATTGGAATCTTTTAGAAAAGAGCACCAACATAACTTCATGTAGAAAGCGTCAGAATGATTTCATTACCTTTTTTCTACAAATGATGGTATTGTTTTGTAATGATGTAGACAATTTAACGGAGTCTTTGGGGCATCAACACAAGCCGGAGGAATGACGTCTTTTCACTGATTCCTCCAAATTAAGTTTGAAGGCAGTGCTTCTACACAACGGAAATACTTATCCTTCTGTCCCAATTGCACATGCGTTCCACATAAAAGAAATATATGAGAATATGTATGCATATTTTACTTAGATCCATTAACTATAATAAATATAAGTGGAATATTTACTGTGATTTAAAAGTTATAGGCCTTCTCCTTGGAATGCAGCAAGGGTACACAAAATATTGCTGCTTTTTATGCGAGTGGGACAGTCGCGCTAGAGACTGCCATTTTGTCTGTAAAGATTGGCCTGCCAGGATGAGTTTTGTTCCAAGGACAGACAAATATTTCCAATGAGCCTTTGTAGGTCCAAAGAAAAGTGTTATTGCCGCCACTTCACATCAAACTGGGCTGGATGAAAAATTTTGTGAAAGTTATGGACAAGAACAGTGAGGCGTTTATTTATTTGAGGAATATATTTCCAAGGTTAAGCGAAGCTAAAATCAGAGAAGGCATTTTTGTTGGCCCAATATATAAGGAAAGTTATGAAGGATACAAATTTTGACAGCAAATTAAATGAGGTAGAAAAAGCAGCATGGATGGCCTTCGAATCGGTTTGTTGAAACTTCCTTGGTAAAGTCAAGTCTGACGATTATGTTACTGTGGTGAATGAAGGAGCTATAAATCTATGGGTTGTAATATGTCCTTGAAGTGCATTTCCTTGACTCATTTAGATTTCTTTCCAACCAATTTGGACGCCGTTAGCGACGAGTACGGCGAAAGATTCCATTAGGAGATAGCCATTATGGAAAAACTGTTCCAGGGAAGGTGGAATTCCAGTATGTTGGCTGAATATTACTGGTGGTTTCTCGTTAGAAAAACTCCCGATAGTATGTACAAACGAAAAACATCAGCAAAAACATTTTAATTGTTGTTCTGATCTTGTAATAATTATGTTGAGGTATTCAATATACTCTAATCTGTATATAAGACGTTTATTACACGTCCCTTCAAAACGGTGGGTGATATACTGCAGGTATTTTGACATCAGATTTGAACTCAGCGTATCCAAATTTATAAAAATCACTTCGTTTCGTTTAAAGGACAGAAAAAGTTTGTAATTTTATCGTGCAGTGCTATCATATAAAAACTATTCACTGTCGGATAAATAACTTAAAAGTCGTAAAAATATGTCGTTAAACACTCGACCAGCGAATACACGTTAAATACTTTATGTACTAAAGTGTAATATTGTATTATTGTATAAATCCCGACAGTATGTCGCCATCAAAAGTATATCATTAGCAAATATTTTTTATTTAATATTTTAATTTTTTATTTGCGTTTATTAAAAAAAAAGTAGTTCGCCGATTCTCGAGCCAAGGGGGAAGCTTAACCTTCAATTGCACCTCCCCAAAATTTAGACTTATTTATTTCTTGGTATTGTAAATTATATTATTCCTGCCTAAACCTTAGACCAAGTAGATTGAACCTCCTCCCTTTCAATTTTTCTCCACGATCTGACCATCAACGGTAAAAAGAGGCTGTAAATTTTGTCTTTCTTTTCTGTTCTCTTTCCGTGGAAAATTGTCCAATGAGCATCCTGAAGAGTGAAACAAGACTCGTACGGAAATTTTTTTTTTTTCCCTTCAGTTTCATTATAAATAGATTTTCTGAGTAATTTTCATGTGTCTCGTTATATTTTTGACGCTCGGACGTCTTCCGGCTAAGGTCGTGCCGATCCACTGAGGACCACACCAGGGTTCTCTCTCGTCTAAAGTGTTACGCTATCATACCATAGTGAGGAAAGTGATCCGCATAACTTCTGTTTATTTCAAATCCTGGTAGGATATATATATATATATATATATATATATATATATATATATATATATATATCCTAATTCTATTTAAATTTCATATGGCTCCTTACAAAAATAGAAAAAAATCTGGCACCCTTTTTCCTTTGAATGATAGTAGCTGTTATTTCGGAAAACAGACGCACGATTTATACGAGTATATTCAGGAAGTGTCAACAATTTTGGATATCTCTTTAATGTCAGAGAAGCTGCATCAGAAGCAGATAATCTGTCAGGCGATTGTAATACGAAGAGCAAATTTTGGGGTGGTAATATTGAAAGGGAGCCTGAGCAGAGAAATTAAATTGTTTGGGAAATCGTCCATTTGACAAACGTTTTCCTTTGAAAATTTGTCTTATTTGGTAACTAACAATTTGTTGCTTCAAGGAAACTGTCCTTAAGCAAACTGAAACTCATAAAAACAATTTGCGCTCTAATTTGTCACAAGGGCGACTCTGAGCACGAGCAGTTTTCTCTTGTCAGTTGCACGAGACGTACACGAGCAATGCTGTTTTGCTTTGCCTAGAGAGCGTGGAACGAATTTGTAGTTGTATAATGTGTTTTTTTTATGCAGGAAGGGCGAATGCCCGCAAAAGCCTCCCCCCCCCCCCCCCCCCAAATAGAAGAAAAAGAGCCAAAATCAAGGTCCAGGATTTTCGAGATGCCTAGACACTCTGCGTTTGAAAGATTGCAGGTTATAGATAGGGGGAAAGATAGATTGAGGAAGCTGTTCCACAGTTCACCGGTTGAGTAGATGAAAGACTGAAAATACCGATTAACCCTTACGTTAGAGAGTTGGACAGAAAAGGAATGAGAAAGTGTAGAAAGTCTGGTGCTGCGTACTCTCCTTAAAGGAGGAGGCATGCAGTTAGAGAGTTCAGAAGAGCAGTGTCCGTCCGTTATAATAGCGATAGTAAAGAGAGAGTGAGGCAACATTTCGGCGAAGAAGCGGGAATGAAGACAGCGAGTAAGAGGCGGGGAATTGATGAGAGTAAAAGAAAGCATTTGATTCCACCCAGTCAATTACAGATGTGTGGGTTGAGCCAACCCATACAAGAGAAACATACTCCATACAGGGGCGGACAGGACCCCTATACAGAGAGACCAACTGAGCGGAGGTGAAGAAACCGCGGAGGCGGTACAGCACACCTAACCTCTTAGAAGCTGTTTGATCACTAGAAAAGGAGACGCCACAAATGTTAAGAGAAGAGGAAGGATTGAATTGTGTGTTGTTGAAGGTAAGGGGATAGTCATATGGAAGATTGTGACGAGTAGATAGACAGATGAAGGAACCGAGTTTTCGGGGCATTGAAAACCACAATGTTTTTTCTGCCCCAATCAGAGATAGCAGAAAGATCAGAGGTCAGGTGCTCCATAGCCGTCCCACGCGAATCATGGAGTGGCTGTTGTGAGGGAGGCTTTGGGAAGCGGGTGCAGAAGTGAAGAGTGGGATCATCGACACAGGAGTGAATAGGACAGAAAGTGCGAATTAAAAGATCATTAATAAATGAAAGGAAAAGAGTGGGTAACAGGACAGAACCTTGATGGACACCACTGTTGATAGCTTTAGGAGAAGAATAGTGGCCATCTACAACTGCAGCTATAGATCGGCCAGAAAAGAAATTAAAGGTGAAGGCACAGATGGAAAGATAGAAACTGAAGGAGGGCAGTTTGGAAATTAAAGATTTGTGCCAGACTCTATCAAAAGCTTTTGATATGTCTAGCGCAATAGCAAAAGTTTCACCGAAATCCCGAAAGGAGGATGACCAAGAGTCAGAGAGATATGCAAGAAGATCGCCAGTAGAGCGTCCCTTGCGGAACCCATACTGATCTGAAAGAAGTTTGTGAGAAGAGAGGTGTTTAAGAATCTTCCTATCAAGTATAGATTCAAAAACTTTAGAAATGCAAGAAAGCAAAGTAATTGGACGATATTTGGAGGGTTGAGAGCAGTCACCTTTCTTTGGGACAGGCTGAATGAAAGCGAACTTCCAGCAAGAAGGAAAAGTACCATATGAGAGACAAAGACGAAAGAGTTTGCGTAGGCAGGGTGTCAGCACAGAAGCACTGTTCTTAAGAACAACAGGAGGAACACCATCAAGACCGTACGCCTTCCTAGAGTTAACCCAGATAGGGCAGAAAGAATATCTTTAGAAGAGATTTTCATTTCAGACATAATAAAATCAGAGGGAGTAGGAAATGGAGGAACAACACCCAGGGCCGGCCTTAGCAATTGCGGGGCCCAATTTGGACCATTTTGGTGGAGCCTCCTAGACTTAAGATTATTTCAAATTAGGTATCAGGAATATATGCTATTACGTTGTATTAAAAATAAAACAATATCTATATTTATTAGCTTATATTTTGACATAAAACGTGTTAAAACAAAACTACTGTATACTTATAAAGAAATCTTTCTTGCTTTCTGTTCTGCAAACTCTCTCAAAATTTTGTTGAAGTTTAAGTTTTTTGCTTCCTCACATTCTATGGATAATATTGCAAGGCTGTTGAGTCTATCTTGGAGCATGTTTGACCTTAGATAAGATTTGATAAATTTTAATTTGGAAAAGCTCCTTTCCCCTGACACCACTATGACTGAAATTGTTAAAAATATGCGTAGAGCAATAAAAAAATTTGGAAATCCAGTAGCTCTCTCATTCAAAACAAGGAATTCCAGGTTTTTCAAAGGCTTTCCAAAGTATGAAGAAGGAAGAATTGGCTTCAGTGCTTCCATTTCCTCGACTAGCATATGACTATCTAAATCTGCTAACTTTACAGAGTTGACAAGTTCGTTTTCCTGAATGAGCTTGACAGCTGTTAGCGCAATTTACAAATCTGCATGTTTTTGTAATTCCTCCTTTGGAATTTGTTGAAATTTACTCAAAAAGCCAAATAAATCAACATGTTTTTTCAACTGCTTAAACCGTGGCTCCAAAGACTGCATTCCTTATTTTTCAAAGCTGGAGGTGGCAACCCTAGTGCGGGGCCCATGTGAGCGCGGGGCCCAATTTGGTCAAATAGGTTCAATTGGCCAAGGCCGGCCCTGACAACACCGGAATCGCCCATGGTCGATTTGGAGGCGAAAATTTGAGCGAAGAGTTCAGCTTTGTCAGGAGAAGAGACTGCAATTGAGCCGTCAGAATGGAAAAAAAGGAAGGAAAGAAGAGGAAGTAAAGTTGAAGAGATTCTTAGCTAGATGCCAGAAAGAGCGAGAAAAATTAGAATTGGATAGGTTTCACATTTTTGTCTAATGAAGGAATTTTTGGCGAGACGAACAGATTTTGCGCGATTCCGGGCAGAAATATAAGTTGAGTGAGCGTCAAGAGTTGGATGGCGAAGGTACCTTCTAAAAGCCTCCTCTCTGTTGCAGATAGCATTAGAACAAGTAAAATTAAACGAAGTTTTTTTTTGCATTAGTAGTAAGAATAGTATATGGAATGTACGCCTCCATGCCCGAGAGAATCACCTCCGTGATGCGCTCAGCACATACGGAAGGGCCCCGGCCACGGAAGCAATAATAATAATTCTATGGGAAACCACAGAAATACTACCTAACGGCCTCCCAATCAGCGGCGCCAAAGTGCCAAAGGCGTCTCCTCTTGGGAGGATCCAAGGGCCGGATTGGAGCGATAGGACAGGAAACGGATATAAGATTGTGGTCGGAGCAGCCCAATGAAGAAAAAAGTTTGACAGAGTAAGAAGAAGGATGAGAGGTCAGAAATAAATCCAGAATGTTGGACCTATCTTCAAGGCGATCGGGGATATGAGTAGGGTGCAGTACAATCTGCTCTAGCTCATTTAGGATAAAAAAGTTGCAAGCTAGTTCACCAGGGATGTCAGTGAAATGGGAGGAAAGCCAAAGGTGGTGGTGAACATTGAAATCTCCGAAAATGGAGATATCAGCAAAAGAAAAGCGGGAAAGGACGTATTCCACTTAGGAAGTGAGGTAGTCAAAGAATTTTGGATAGTCAGTAGAATTAGGAGAAAGGTAAACAGCGCAGATGTATTTAGTTTGAGATTGGCATGTAAGCCGTAGCCAGAGGGTATAGAATTCGGAAGATTCGACTTCGGGAATACGAGAACAAGTTAGGTCATTGCGTACATATACGCAACATCCACCTTTGGAGTGAAATTGAGTATAGAGAAAGTAAGAGGGTACAGAAAATGGGTTGCTCTCAATCGTCCCAGACAACAGGATTTCCACAAATGTTCATGATTTTAAGAAGCTATATTTCATGATGTAGAAGAGATAGTTTCATGCAGTATTTTTAAAACTAAAGCACGATGCCTTAAGTTTCACGCATATTATTAGTAAACTTCTACATATGACCCACTGGTGGCTCTGCAAACATTTAATCGATACTCGATTTCACCCCACAACCTTCTCACCATGTCGAACTACACCATACTTATGGTGGTTGTCATCTTCTGTTTCAGCGATTCCAAATTATCCATATTTTCGGAATAAACGAGGTCTAACATATTCCCAAAGAAAAACACGGAATGGCCCGAGTGGGAGACCAAGCAATTGGACGTACTCGTGCGATCAGTAGTATGGTTATAAAAAGTGCGTGGGGAAATTGGGTAGGGGAAGAGGGTAGGATGAAAGGTAAAAAAGGCAAAATTTTAATCTCACAGAGGGGGGAGGAATGATAAGGAGGAAGGGCGATAAAATAAACGGGTGGGGGTGCCGTCCCCCAAAAGTAGAAAATTGAATAATCAGGGTGGGAGAAAAGTCTTTAAGGATTTTATACATACAACTATTTAGTTAACAACATTATACAGAGAAGTGTTCAAATGATGAAACAAATGAAACAAAAGGTCTACAAGAATTTTATTCATACGAATATTTTGTGAAATTGTAATTTAATCTTCAAAGAGTTTTCCATTCACTATAATACATTTGTGAATCCTCTCTGCGATCCTCTTCTGAAAATATCGAGTGGGATCCTTTTCAGTTCTTCATCTTTTCTGCGGCCAAGGGCATTCATTCACATTTGGATAGATGAAACCAGGCGTGTAGAGTTTGTCACGCAAATAAGCCCAAAGCCAGAAATCACATGAGGTTAAATCAGGTGATCTGGCTGGGACCTCGCCGGCCCTGCCCTAGCCATCTTTCTTCAAGGTTCGTATCCAGAATCTCACGGGCAACTGCAGAGTAGTGTGGTGGAGCTCCATCATGTTGATAAAGCCAATTCTTGACAACGCCATTAGTTAACTGCGGCCAAACTTTGACTCTCAATATTTAGCAATAGCGTTTTCCATCCACCTATCTCTCGATATGTCAAAGGAAACGAGTCCTGAATAACCAATGCACGCCCAAACTATTAGTGTAGCCATTTTAACGGGTTTACCCAATCGTATTTTGAGATTTTTTTTCGCCCGCTAGTGAACGTTGTTTTTTCCTTTACTTGTTGAACCGAAGACACATTCATCTGAAAATTTGATCTTTCGAATGAAATCTGGATCACCGTTGAACTTTTGTCTCATTGTTTCAGCAAACTGCAACCGTCTATCAGAATCATCGTCGTATATGAGCTGCTGAGAGTAAATGGGTTTGTAACCGTAGTACCCCTATGATTTCAATATTTTTGCTACTGAAAATTTGGAAATACCCAATTCCTGTGCGACTTTTCTCAGTGAAGTTGTTGGATCGACTTGAAAAGTGTCGAGGGCATTTTCTTTGTTGTCTCCTGTCGCCGTTACTGGCCTTCCGCTACTTGAACGATCTCTTCCCAGCCTCCCTGTTTCCAAAAGTTTGAGCTTCCAGTATCGAAGAGCGGTTGCATTTGGGGATGGTGGCTTATTATATTGAAAAAAAACGCAAACTTTCTTCACAATTATTATAAGAAATGGCCCACGATTTTCTTCATTGCTGTACTCCATCCTAACTGATATGGCAGTGCTGGGGCTACGGCCTAGGGTCTTCCTGTTCTAACCTAGGGTCATTCCTGGCTTTATATAGTTGCTTTGAAAAGTATAACATACACTGCAGTGATATCATTGGAATTTATTTATTTATTTATTAACAAATTAGTTGTATGTATAAATCCTAAAAGATTTTTCTCCCACCCTGTAGAGTAACCTAACCTAACCTATTTTAATCTAACCTTAACTTGAAAACCAAACATTTTTGTGCGTGTGTGTATATATATATATATATATATATGTGTGTGTGTGTGTGTGTGTGTGTGTGTGTGACGTCAGAGTAGGAACTTTATCGCCCACCATTCTATCCTGTCTTGTTGGTCAACAATCTTATTAAGACGCATACATAGATATAGTTTAAAAATGAGTGAGAAGTAAATAGAAACGCATCTGCAAACAGCATTTATTAACATTATAAAGATTATTTTTTTTAATTAGTAAATTTGCAAATAATGGCTGAAATAGTTAATACGTACAATTCTTTTTAAAAGTGATAATACATTACATCTGCATACAATATTTATTAACATGTCAAGAGATTATTTTTTATTAGTATAGTGAACTCGCAAATAATGGTGGAAATGGTTACATCCTCATTGCTTTGTATCATACAAGCAATTCTTTTTTAGAAATAATGACCTGTTTAATGAATGAGGCTTTCTTTACGATATACAGTCTCTTAAGATCATTTGGGATTATTTTTTTTCCCATTTTACACTTGGATGTAACATTTTCATAATTCTTAATCTTTGAACATACGTATATATTTAAAAGTATGGTCGAGTACACGGTCAGATATTACAATATTGTCACGCAATGTTGTGTATACAATACGCTCTAAGCGAGCGCTTATTCTCTTTTTCATAGTAACAATCAAAGTCTGCCTCGTTCACTCACACTCGTACTGTCGTATTTTAATTAATGTTTAGGGGGTGGTAGTCCAATGTAGTTTAAAGTGTCACGAGTGAGAAAAGTGTAAGGAAAATACAGTTTTGAAACCTCAGCATCCACCCCCTCACTTTGGGTAACTTAGCTAACTTGCAAAGCGTGAGCAAGAATGTCTTTTAACTGTACATTATCCCTTATTTGCATTTGTGTGGGCTTATTATGTTGAATATTGCTGGTTTATGTTCAAGCAATTCCTTATAAAGAAAGTGCATGTATCAAATTTCGCAGCGTTATGTGTTCGAACATATACAGTAATTTTTTAAACGGGTGTCTCTGTCATAGTCGTCTTAAAAATAGTGGTACGTTTACCGCACTTTCGACATTCATCACGCTCAACATTCAAGCATTCGTCGCAAAGGGTTTAGCTCACGAGTAAGTGAGGGGTAACTTCTTTCGTCTTAAGGTTAGTGTGGGTCTTTACGTGTACAGTAATACACGATTTATTTTTAGGCTTGGCATCTTTCATACAACAAATATTTTTCACTCCATCTACCTTATATTTTTCATGACACGTAGGATAATGAAACGCTATGCTTAAACTGTCCCCCTTCATTCACCGTATGAAACATTTTACATTCGTAAATCTTTATCTTTTTACATGTACCATTCATCTAATGGAGATTAAAACATTCATTATTGAAAAACAAACGTTTACAGTCATTGCAATCTCTCTTCTCACCTTCTACCAAACGGCTTAAACATGGCGCATACCATATGACAATTTTTACAATGCTTTCGTAAATCGTTTGTAAACTCAAAACATCCCTTACGCAAATCGTGATGACGACCATACTTACGACTTTTGTCGAAACTAGCGTAAAGCTCCGTAATGTATTTAATAGAAAGGTAGGCTGTTCCTTCCAATCCTAAAATAAGCAAAGGCCTTGACAGATCTATTACACGACTCCTAAAAACATGCTTTGTCCAACCATGTTCATCCAAACCAAATACAGCTATTCGTACTCTCATCTCCCGCTCCACCTTCACCAGCGCTTCAGGATCCATATTACATTCAAAATTAAGCCCACAGGATCTAGCTAGCTTTTGCGCACGATTTCTAACTGTACCCAACCAAATATTCTTACCCAACATGTTTAGAACACCACTCATATACACTAGAATCACAGCCATAAAGCCGCAACCACGACCCCTGTTTGTGTTTTCTGTAAATTCTATCGGTGTTAAGTTTAAGGTGTAAGGTGTAGCGTCATGCCTCTCAACACGGAAGACGTGACCAATATCGATCATAAAATTCTCCAGATTGTATTTTGACCCGCTCCGCATCGATTTCTCAGTATGTGAGACGATGTAGTCAGAATCCTCCTCCATCAGTCGTCTGCAGGGTATAACTATCTAAAATAGATCGCCATCCTCATCATTAGTCACAAAACCAAGTGCTAACCTCACCCGG
>JAJOZX010002677.1:72500-85000 GCA_023014485.1 Bathynomus jamesi | reverse complement strand
AGAGGACAATCATACGACAACGGGGCCAACATGAGGGGAAAAAACAAGGGTGTTCAATCCAGGCTCCTAGAAATTAATCCCAGAGCTCTGTTTGTTCCATGTGGGGCTCATTCTCTGAATTTGCTTGTGGCCGATGCTGCTAAGGGATCTATTGATGCCACAAGTTACTTTGGCATCTTGCAGAAGCTTTACAACTTGTTTTCAGCCTCCACACAACGATGGGCCATTTTGAAAAAACATGTGAACATCACATTGAAGATGTGGTCTGATACAAGGTGGGAAAGCAAGATCAAGAGTGTGGAGCCCCTGAGATATCAGGCAGCTGCAGTGAGAGATGCACTGATCGAGGTGAGGGACCACACCAAAGACTCTGTAATAAAGGTCGAGGCTCAATCTCTGTCAGAGGAGGTTGGGTCATACCGCTTCGCCATTTGTTCAGTGGTGTGGCATGACCTGTTGTGCCAAATTCAGCATGTGAGCAAGCAGATGCAGTCTCCTAGCATGCACGTTGATGTTGCAGTAAATCTCCTAAAAAAAACAGAGAGAGGTCTCCGCAATTACAGGGCAACAGGTTTTGTGGCTGCACAAATGGCAGCCACAGATATCTGTGAACAAATGAATGTGGAGGCTGTGTTAAAACAAAAACGGCTGAGGTCCACAAAGCGGCACTTCTCCTATGAAGCATCTGATGAGCCCTTGATTGATGCTTTGAAGAAGCTGGAGGTGACATTTTTCAATGCAGTGGTTGATGCTGCAACATCAGCCATTCAGGAAAGATTTTCCACGTTGGAAATTGTGGGAGAGAAGTTTGGAGTGCTGACACATTTCCAAAATCTCACATTTGAGGAGCTGACAGAACAATGTGTGAACCTTAGTACTACACTACACTTTAAGGGACAATCTGACTTGGATGGCAGAGAGCTTGCACAGGAGCTGAAGAACTTGCCTGACTTGCCATCAAAGACCATATCCTTGCTTGAACTGCTGACATTTATCCATGAAAGGGAGCTCTCTGAAATATATCCAAATTTGTGGACTGCTCTCAGAATTGGTCTTACTCTTCCAGTCACTGTTGCTGAAGCAGAGAGGAGCTTTTCAAAGCTGAAGCTCATCAAATCCTACCTGAGGTCAACTATGTCACAGGAACGCCTTACCGGTCTGGCCATCATCAGTATAAATCATACAATTGCTGAGCAGATTTCATATGATGATTTAATTCATGACTTTGCATCAAGGAAGGTAAGAAGAGTCAGGCTTTAGATGGCAGTTGTGCTGTGGTGCAATTTATTTTGTTTCTTGTTCAAAGTGTAGCATAATAATTACCCTCTCTTAAGTGTCTTATTCTATTTATGTGATAGAGCATTTGTACAATTTAGAAATTTGATTCTCTAGTTTATTTATGGCAGTTGTGCAATTTAATTTGTATTTTTCCTGTTCATAGTATCATAATTACATTCTCTTAAGTGAGTTATTCTATTTACGTGATGAAGGATTTGTAAAATTCAGAAATTTGAGTCTTTGTTTTGGTTCTGAAGTTCCAACAATTAGTCCAATAAAAAGTTATTTTGTGAAAGAGTTATGTCTGTCCTTTATTTTGGGGGGATTCGAATGTGTGTGTGTTGGCGAACAGGGGGGGGGGCGCTGAAGGTGAGGTTCGCCCAGGGCGTCATGTAAGCTAGGACCGCCACTGTCATATGAAACCCAGTAGGAGTTCTTTAATTATTTTTTAATGCTTTTCTTCATTCCTTTCACAACGTCTTGTAATAATTAAGGATATGGTCGTGTGTATATATATCTCTTAATTAAAATGTTTTATTTTTACATTACCAACGACTCTCGCAAACTGGAAGTCTGCTTTGTGCTAGTCTATTATTAAAATAACCTGTAATCAGTATTCTTTGAACAGGGAGGGGAAGGAATGCGTCTGCAGCTATAAAGTATTTTGTTAAAAAGAATCTCTCTCTCTCTCTCTCTCTCTCTCTCTCTCTCTCTCTCTCTCTCTCTCTCTCTCTCTATCTTTAAGAAAGGGGATCACGAAAGTCCAGGGAACTATCGTCCCATTAGTCTCACTTCAGTTGTAGGTAAATTATTAGAAGGGATAATAGCTGATAGGATCGTTGACCATCTGGATTCCTACAAGCTGCTTGGGGACTCCCAACATGGGTTTAGACGGCATAGGTCGTGTCTCACCAACTTGCTCGAGTTTTTCCATGTCATGTGGAGTGAGTATGATAAGAGTAGGGCGATTGATATACTTTATCTCGACTTTCAGAAAGCCTTTGTTAAGGTACCTCACCTCCGGCTAATGGCCAAAGTGCTCGCGCTGGGTATCGGTGGGGAAGTGGGTAGGTGGATTGAAAACTGGCTGAAGAATAGGCGGGAGAAGTAATTAAAGGGGCTAGTTCGGGTTGGGCCTCGGTCACTAGTGGGGTTCCTCAGGGTTCCGTTTTGGGGCCACTGTTGTTTATCATTTACATAAATGATATCGACGGTGGCATCGTCAGTCGGATCGCCAAATTCGCTGATGACACCAAGCTTGGGGCCAATGTTGGGACGCCCGAAGCGATCGAGGAACTGCGTGCGGACCTAGGTAGGATAGGAGAGTGGTCCGAAAAATGGCAAATGCCGTTTAACTTGGGTAAATGCAAAGTGATGCACATTGGCTACGCCAATCCCAAGTCGGACTACTCGATGTTGGGTAGTAATATCGAGGTGACTGATTTAGAAAAGGACTTGGGTGTGCTAATTAGCAGCGACCTTAAGTTTACGAAACAGTGTGTAGAGGTGGAAAAGAAAGCCCAGAAACTATTGGGTTATATCAGGAGGCAATTTCAGTTTCGGAACAAGGAGATTGTGCTCTCACTGTACAATTCCCTTGTTCGGCCGCACCTGGAGTATGCTGTGCAGTTCTGGTCGCCCACCCTCAGGAAAGATATTGAGAGGCTGAGCGAGTGCAGGCGAGGGCCACAAAGTTAATCCCTTCCGTTAGGATATGGGCTACAATCGACGGTTACGCGCCCTGAAACTTGTTTTCGCTTGAAACTCGGAGGCTGCGCGTCAACTGATCGAGGTTTTCAAGCTCTTACGCGGGTTCAACGATGTCGATTTTAGAAGTATGTTTAGTTTAAATGATAACCCAACTCGCAACAATGGTTGGAAGTTGGATTTGAAACGGTTTAGGACTAGTGTGTGTGGGAATTACTTTACATATACTGTGACACATGGAACAGGTTACCTTCGGAAGTTGTGAACAGTTCCTCTGTGGATCAGTTCAAGAAAAGGGTAGACGAAATCTTGCACACTATTTGAGTGTGTAAGGACATTTAGGACCTCAGTCTGCGGAAATTTCTTTTCCTATAAAATAGTTAATATCTGGAACCAACTTCCCTCGAGGTTGTTTCCAGTCAAAGTGTAAATGTGTTTAAAAATAGGCTAGACAAAGTACTGAATACTCTCATAGTTTAAGACTAAAACATAAGAAACTCTAGGAGATCGCTTGCACGGTGTCTCTGTGAGCAAGCTAAATATAGAGCTATTTATATATTCTCCACTTTCCTGTAAAATTTCCTTGGCTACTTTTCCAGGGTCAAGGTATTTTCTTCAACCTTTTTCCGTACCTGCCTCTGACAGGGAGGGAGCGGAGGGTCGGGAGAGAGCCTTCTACTTTTCTATCCAGTTTTCTACTACTGCTAGGATAGTTGAAAGAAAAATAAACTTTTACAAAATTTTCCCTGGCACCCGTTGCCATTGGTACCTCCTCGGTATGGGCCGCAAGGCCTTTTGAGGTACTTCTTTTCCTTGTAACTCCTTGGCTACTTTTCCAGGGTCAAGGTCTTCAACCTTTTTCCGTACTTGCCTCTGGCAGGGAGGAAGCGGAGGGTGGGGAGAGAGCCTTATACTTTTTTATCCATTTTTCTACTACTGCTAGAACAGTTGAAAGAAAAGTAAACTGTTTAATAACAGGAACCTCCCAGAGTGGACCGGAAGGTCTTTGAGGCTTCCACTTGTCCTTGTAACTCCTTTTAACTCTCTCTCTCTCTCTCTCTCTCTCTCTCTCTCTCTCCAGTATTTTTCAAAAGGAGAAACTCTCTGCCTTTGGTGAAAGCACGCTTATATACAGCCCCATAGAGCAAGTGCAAAAGCCAAATGAAATTTCGAAAATAATGAGAAATGCAATGCAATTACCAACATTAACATGTAACAAAGAAATTTCGGACAAATAATGAAGACTATTCCAAGAGGAGTTCCAATTGTTAGGCGGAAGAAAGCGTGTGACAGTAAGACCTATTTTAGGTTTTCACTCCAGATGCGGACATAAGAGAAGAGCAAAATGTGGGCTTACCATGTACCAGTCTAGAATCGAAATATGCTTATTTCTGAATGTTAAGTCACAAATTATGCCAGAAACGTGTTATTCGAGCGTTATTCGTATTACATATTAAAGAATACTGAACATTCTTATTAATAAATTTAATCATAAAATCTGAATGTATATTTTTGTTTCGTATTGCATGTACGAAAATGGAAAAGTTGCTGTGCTCTCTAATTTATTATTAATTCTGTAGATTTTAGTTTTTTTTCTTTATTAAAGTATAAATAGCCCAATTCCTATAAAGTTTAAAGTTTAATTTAGTTTAGTATTTGGCAATATCTAGGGATCCATTCAGCTGATGTCTAGTTCTTAGCTTGATCAGCCGAGTTAGACCCCAAGCAGCTCAAACCAACCAAGAGATAGATAGACTAGGTCTTAAAATTGTGAAATTGTAAACAGAGCTAAAGAGCAAGTGTTTAAGCTATGTTTTGGCTGCTGTAACTTTAAGGTTTTTCAGAAGGAAGTTAGGGAGAAGGATAAGACTGTAGCATGTGAAAGTTGTGATGACTGGTATTACACAGCTTGCACCAAAATTACAGAATAAGTCTACATGGGTATGAAGTCTCCAAATATTCTTAGTTTTGTAATAACTGTTTAGATAGGATTAAGGATGTGCTTAGGGCAAGGCTTAATAAAGCTGCAGGTACAAAGCCAAGTAGTCCAAAGTTAGTTGTCCCAATAAATGATAATGTAGATACTGAGATTAATGTAAAAATTACGCTAGAAACCGAGGAAAATATAGGAAATACTAATGTAAGTCCTAGTGAGGTTAAGGGTGGTGTCAGTGACCCTACCAGCGACAGTGTAGCAGTAGGTTAATGCAGAGGCTAGGCTTGAACCTGAACCAACGGTAAGAAATAGTAGTCCCCTAAACAGATTAAGCCTATTGACAAGGATGTAGGTCCCAATAAAGTTTGATAAATGGCACAAAGTTAAAGGCCAGGCAAGGAACAAGATTACCGTTAAAGCGAAAGCAGATTATGTATTAACACCTAATAACAGGTAATTATTTTGAGCTGTACTGTACTGTACTTTAGCCTTATTACTGAATCTGAAATTTAAATACTTTGAAATGATACCACCTATTAGTGTTATCGGAAATCCATTACCCGTTAAAAGTTTCTCAGATGTTCAAGTTCTATGTGAAGAGACTCACAACTCGAGCAAATTTTATATGAATGATTTAGGATAGTATACAGGGTGGGCCGTAAGTTTCCATACATAGGAAAATTTAAATTATGGTCTTCACATGCGTCGGTATTTGGATCAGCAGTTTCCGGATGCTTGGATTGGTCGGCGTGGTCCTGTGGAGGGCCTCCCAGATCCCCAGATCTCACCCCCTTGATTTCTATCTTTGGGGGCACTTGAAGGCCATGGTGTATCAGGAAAAGATACGAGACATAAATCATCTAAAGGAACGTATCACCACGCCATTACAAGCATAACGTCAACTGTGCTAATGCGTGTTCATCAACAGTGGGGAACACGTATTGAAATGTGTTTTCAAAACAATGGCAACCATGTAGAGCATATTATATAAATAAAAATGGTTGTCCATAAAAAAATGTTTATTTTTCCTATGTATGGAAACTTACGGCCCACCCTGTATATTAAATTATGTTTATTTTAAAGGTGTAAATGAGTCGAATTAAAAAAACAAAGATAATTTTGGTCTTCCTTAATACGGATCTGATAGTATTTTATTGGGATCACCTGAAGATCCGTCACCCCAACCTTTTTTAGTTAGCTTTATAAGGCTAACTAACGAAAATATCACGACTTACCAACCAATCGTTAGGTTAACTGTACGCCCTTGACGATTGGTTAGGTTAGGTCGTGATATTTTCGTTAGTTAGCCTTATAAAGCTAACTAAAAAAGGCTGGGGTGACGGATCTTCAGGTGATCCTTTTACTGAACAGTAAAATTACAAAACTGATCAATAAGTTTTATCTACAGGGTGGGTAAAAAGTCTGGGCACACCCTCAAAATAAGATACTGTACATGAGAGAGAATTTTGTGCATATTCACACTTTTAACATTTAATTTTTAATTTAACAACAAATTACTAAGATGCGAAAAATTAGATATGTAAATATTTTGAGAGGGTGTCCAGACTTTTTGCCCACTCTGTACAAATTGAAATTAACTTTACCATATTCTTAGCAGAAGAATTAATGTCTTCTTTAAATTCAAAATCGGTATTCTTGACACCCTTTGCCCATCGATCATCTATAAATATACTTGTGATGATTGTACATCATAGTATATTGGCATGACATCTGGCCCGTTGCAGCTTAGAATCGATGAACATACAGGTCGTAGTACTCGTACCGGCAATTAACTTGCCAATCCACCTGTGTCGAGTATCTATTCCCATGCGTATGAGAATAACTACCAAATAAAACCGAATAATTTTCCACTCATCACGAAGGATGATATATTTCATCTTCCATTGCTGGAAACTTTCATTTCAAACATTTTTTATTAAAAGTAAAAGAGTTTTATGTACAACTTTCAGATAATTGTTATGACATTAATTCATTCACAGTACTATTGTATGAATATGCCCTTGGAAGCATGGAGCTTTTTAGGCAAAATTAATAGCATTTACTTTATTTATTACATAATAATAGTTAGATCCAGGGATAAACCCGAATTAAACGATCACACCACTTTTCACAATATCAATATTCTTAGACAAAGTTTCTGATCAACCAACTAAGCTTCATATTTCATGTAAGGTTATTTGAATCACTCCCATTTCATTTCAGTGTAAGCTGTAGAGATGTTCTTCAGATTTAAATTTAAGTTCGAATTAGAATTTATGGATCACCTGAAGGTCAGGGCCCCCAGCCTTCTTTAGTTAGCTTTATAAGACTAACTAACGAAAATATAACGACCTAACCTAACCAGTCGTCAAGGGCCCTGATCTTCAGGTGATCCTAATTTATTATTGTTCTTTTTTTGGGGGCTAATTCTTGAACTGAGTGTTGTATTTCTGTTTTTAACGTAGAATCTATAATGAAAAACTCAAAATTTAGTGGTCTGAATTCGTGATTTGTCTGGTCTCATAATATTTAGTTTTTGAATGCCTATTATACACGTTTTGTATCCTATTTTAGCACTGAGGGTGGTGTTAGTTAAACGCCGAAAACTTTTTAAAGTAATAAATCCATAGCATTGGACTTGTTTTGCTCTTCATATAAGTTTACGTTTTTCAGGTAAACAAACCTTATATACCTTTGGTACCTTTCGTTAGCTTCCGCCCGAATTGTTCATTCTGACGAAGGTCACGCTTTTCACTCCACCTTAGACCTACAGTTTAACGTGGAATCTGAACCACGCCCCACCAGCAGCCCAGCTTCTTAACCACTAGACCACCCAGGGTACCCATTTATCTACCAACCACTTTATTGTGTGGAAGGATGAACAGCTGGGTTTTGCTGCGCGCCGGCTGCCGTCACCTGGTCTCGAATCCGGGGTCGATGGATTCGTAGTTAGCGATGCTAACCACTACACCATATATATATATATATATATATATATATTATATATATATATATATATATATATATAGGTCGTCCGATAAAAGAGTGGCGATTCTATGTCAGTTAGCATAGTGTACTAATATCTTTGATATCTAATAAATGTCTATGCTTTTTTCAATTAAGCTAGCTTCACATGAAATCAAAATTTTTAATTTTGCAGTAATTCATGTTTATTTCTGTAAAATTAAAAATTTTGATTTCATGTGAAGCTAGCTTAATTGAAAAAAGCATAGACATTTATTAGATATCAAAGATATTAGTACACTATGCTAACTGACATAGAATCGCCACTCACTTATCGGACGACCTGTATATATATATATATATATATATATAAAGGGTGATCCAGAGAAATGGGACCCAAAAGAAACCCCTGTAACTCTTAAAGTATAAGTCCTTTTATAAAATCATACGCATCATTCGAAAGAGGATAGTTACAAGTTTGTACAGGATTGTATAGGTTTTGACAATACAAGACAAGATAAGATACAAAACAAAATAAAAGTGTTAGTTAAAACTAACCCTTCAAGATGACTGCATGGACTGTGGAACAGCTGCGTTTCATAACTGAGCAATATTATGAGCATGGAAGAAGTGTAGTTTCAGCTCTTAGAAGGTGATTTTGACATCTGAAAATTTGCCTTGAAAGATCTTTGAGCTGAAACTACACTTCTTCCATGCTCATAATATTGCTCAGTTATGAAACGCAGCTGTTCCACAGTCCATGCAGTCATCTTGAAGGGTTAGTTTTAACACACTTTTATTTTGTTTTGTATCTTATCTTGTTTTGTATTGTCAAAACCTATACAATCCTGTACAAACTTGTAACTATCCTCTTTCGAATGATGCGTATGATTTTATAAAAGGACTTATACTTTAAGAGTTACAGGGGTTTCTTTTGGGTCCCATTTCTCTGGATCACCCTCTATATAATAATATATATATATAATATCACTTTTTAGGCCGATTTCATGAAATTTGTGAATCTCCAAATTTATTTCTGATATATTCATAAACTGTAAATTCAGATGACTATTTTGATATCATGAAATTTTAGTTTAATAAATTAATAAATGTGTGAACAAATTCATGAATGAATGAATGAAGTAATTAATTAAGGAAGACATGAAGGAAGGAAGGAATGAAGGAATTAATGAAGGAAGGAATTAATGAAGTTATTCCAGAATAAAATTACTTTCACAAAATGTCTCCTAATTAGTTTAGTCTTGCGTGAATTCATTTTATATTATTTTAACTCCATTTGTTAATAGGGGCGGAAGGTTTGAGAATGGTTTGGCGCCATTCCCACTCCCATCCGTTGTCCGAAAGGGGAGACTCCAGATTTGGGAAGAGAGAGTTTTCCGATTTGGGAAAGGGTAAGAACGGGGGTGTAACGCAATTGGAGTCCTGGGGGACATTTGCTATGAAAAACTCTGATTTAAAAGGGGGAAGTCCATAGAGTCGGAATGGGAATGGATCGATTTGAGAATTGCTTTCTTTGTAATTTCCCATTCTTGGATGAAGACTGAAATGGGAATGATCAAGACTGAAAAGAGGCCTTACGTGACACGACCTCCATTCTTGATGCAATCCAATCTAAATAACAGACAAAAAACTAATTTTTTTTCCATTAACCAAGCGATGACCTCTTTACATCTGAATTATTAATGGTTATCACTAATTTAACATTAGTGCCTTGCGATAATAGTGTAGCTTAACTCTCATTTAAAATTACTTCATGTTAGGAAAAAAAGTTTGTCATCTTTGCCTTACAAAGTTGCGGAAATATGAACATTATGTTTTTGGGGTTGTTTCACCCTTTTCGTAATGGCGAAGATCACGTGACAAAAGGAACCTATAAAGCTTTATGGAATCCGAACCATTTACGGGTCGCTACATCATCTGAATGCGGAGGGAGTGGGGTCACCCATCCAAAAACTGAACAGGATCAACGTCGCTTAAATGCTCTATTCTAACTGGAAGCGGTGATGCGACGTGTTTCTGAAACTAGCTAAAAATGCTGTTACGTTTGAAATTAAGAGGAAGAAGAGTCATTCTGGAAGGTTCATTTTTTACCTTTTGGGGCGTTTTACGTCCGATTACAAAGTTTTACCTTTCAAAAACTTATTTCGATTACGGTAGTGCAACATTTCGTCGACAAGTTAATTAAGTTAGCTAAGGTCAGGTCAGGTCGAATTAAGTTAAATAGGTCTTGCATTTCTTTAGTTTATCACTCGCAGGTTAAGGAATTTTCCATTATATATATATATATATATATATATATATATATATATATATATATATATATATATTAGTGGTGGACCGGATATCCGCATCATTTTTAACATCCGTATCCGCACTTCTGACTGCGGATGTTTTGTGGATATTACCTCTAAAAAGTATGCAATTTACAATTAAATTAGCTTATAAAGTAGCTTATAAGGCTCAGTCATGTACATTTCATGTAAAGTATTAATTATTAATGAACAAACAAATATATAAACCTCAAAATCTAAATTCGTGGTAACACAGAAAATTGAATGAAACTTGTTTCATTGAATTTTCTGTGGCTGAAACTCTTGAGAAAGTTATTATTTTTATCATAATGAAAACATTAATATTAATTTTAATTCTTATGCATTGCCTCCCATAATAGTAATATCACGAAATTTGAAAATTGTCATATATTCATAATTCTATATTATATTGATAGTTTAACTAAATATCCGCATCCGCGGATATTGAAATTAAAGATCCGCATCCGCAGATGTTGAAAAACTGACACTGACATCCGGTCCACCACTAAATTATATATATATATATATATATATATAATTATATATATATATATATATCCCTAGATCCTGCCCCAAAGCTGGATGCTTCGCAGAGGGAAGCGATATTTTGGGGCTTCTCTGCGAGTGACTCGTTGCCCACGTCGGGCTAACATCATGAAAAAAAAAAAAACTATAGTGTTTGTCATTTACCATTACTTATTCGGACTATAGTAGATTTAATTTTCCCAGAAGAATTCCTTGTTCCATGCACGGTCTGTGTGTAATAAATAAATATACGAGTATATATATATATATATATATATATATATATATATATATATATATATGAAAAGAAGGGCCAAACACAACAGCAAACACTTTCGTTTATTTTTTGTACTTCAGACGTTTCGACAAATCTTTTGTCATCATCAGTGAATTATAAACTTTAAAACCTTAAAACAAAAATAAGAATAAATAATTAAAATTACATCAGTACAAAAGAAAATTAAAATCATTAAAATTGAATTGAATTAAATTAAAATTACCTCAACTAGTAAATACACAATTATTACGTTAACCTCCATATTCGGTAGATAGTGAGAGAAAACTGTACGAATGTCAGTTACATTGGAAGGTATGATATATCTATGAAAGTAGGTTGGTTGGTTGGTTAGTTAGAAGAGCTGTAATTTGTAAGATGAACTATTGTTGTTAATGGAGAATTTGTTTCTATAGATGTACAAAGATTTTAAAATTTGGAATTCTGTAAGGTTATTGCTGCTGCTTAGAATTTTGGGGTCTTTTCCGTTTGGGGGCTAGCAGCGAATTTTAATGAAAATCGGTATACTAATGTAGTTTTGGTCACTGATTTCAAAAATAACTTTCTTTTTTTGGAGAAATGAAAAACAAACATGTTAGAGCACTTTAAATAATAATATGTGTTTTAACAAGTGTTAAATTTGTGTTAAATTTGTGTTAAATTTAGCCACAGTCACAAACTGTTACTGGTTATGAAAAAGTGCTTTAAGTGTGGGAAAGTTTGTTCCTTTGATAAAAATACCCAGTTCTTTCGTTGCCAAAAGCGTCGGTCAAACGGTAAAAAGTGCAACTTTACGAAGAATACGTTTTTTGAAGGATCAAGGCAGATCTATAAAAGTAGCAGAAAAAAATCAAGAATTAATGCCCGGTTAGGCCAATTGAATGCCCGGTTAGGTCAATTGAATGCCCAGTTAGGTCAACTGTGCGCCCTTGACGATTGGTTAGGTTGTCATGATATTTTCGTTAAGAACACATTAATTATTTAAAGTGCTCTAACATGTTTGTTTTTCATTTCTCAAAAAAAGAGTTATTTTTTAAATCAGTGACCAAAAACCACATTATTATACTGATTTTCATTAAAATTCGCTGCTAGCCCCCAAACGGAAAGGATCCGAATTTCGAACTGAGTTTTGTGAAGGGGATGGTTGTTATCATTACTATGGTTTCTAATTGCGGATTATTTTGCTAAGGATATAAAAGAGATCAATCATGCCGATTCCCTTACTATGGCCAGTTTTGATGTCTCATCATTATTTACTAATGTCCCGTTAAAAGAAACATTAGATATCATACTAAATAAGTTATTCACTACTAGTAATACTCTTATTAATGACCTCACTCAGACTCAATTTAAAAAGCTCCTCGAAATAGTGTGTTTTGATATTCTTTTCTTATTTAATAGTAACCTTTACAGCCAAATTGATGGGGTAGCTATGGGTTCCCCGTTGAGCCCAACACTAGCGAATGTATTTCTTTGCCATTAT
>JAJOZX010002677.1:0-67500 GCA_023014485.1 Bathynomus jamesi | reverse complement strand
GAAAGGAAACCGTGAGTAGAGAGGTTAAGAATCATACTGAGGATCTGAAAGGAAACCGTGAGTAGAGAGGTTAAGAATCTTCCTATTAAGTATAGATTAAAAAACGTTACAAAGGCAAGAAACCAAGTCAGTTGGACGATAGTTGAAGGGTTGAGGAGTCATCCTTCTTTGGGACAGACTGAATGAAAGCATTATATCGATAAGCTAAAAGTTGGCAAGTTAATTGTCGGTAAATTTTTGGAATCCGTAGTTAGGGATCGTATTGTCGATCATTTAGAAAGTCGCGATTTGATTAATAGTAGTCAGCATGGGTTTCGACTCCATAAATCTTGTTTAACTAATTTGTTTGAGTTTTATAACGAAACAGGGCGCGACTACGATAGGCATAGGGCGGCTGACGTTATTTAGTTACTTTAAAAAAGCGTTCGATACAGTTCCACATAGAAGATTAATTGCGAAGGTTAAAGCGCACGGTATACGCGGTCAGGTAGCTAACTGGTTAGAGGAATGGCTTCGTGCCAGGAAACAGAGGGTCGTTGTTAATGGTAAGGAATCGCGGTGGCTGGATGTAGATAGCGGTGTCCCTCAGGGTTCAGTGTTAGGCCCATTGCTATTCGTAATCTACATTAGCGACATAGATGTAGGTCTGACCAGTAACGTGTCAAAATTCGCGGACGATACTAAAATAGGCGGTAAAGTTCTTAACTTGGATGATAGAAATAGGCTCCAAGACAATGTAAATAGGATTATGAAGTGGACGGATAAGTGGCAGATGCAATTTAACGTAGACAAATGTAAAGTTTTGCATATAGGTTTTCGTAACAATAATTACACGTACACGATGGACGATAGACAGTTAACGAGCGTTGAAAGGGAGTTGATTTAGGCGTACGCGTATCTAAGGATTTAAAAGTTAGGAACCAGAGTCTTGCGCAAAAGCTAATAAGATGTTAGACTTCATAGCGCGTAATTTTGAATTTAAATCGAAGGATATTATATTGCCCCTTTACAAGTCCCTAGTCAAGCCTCATTTAAAATATGCCGTTCAGTTTTGGTGCCTGTATTTGCGTGAGGATATTGATAGGTTGGAAAGGGTTCAGCAACGCGCCACGAAACTAATCGCGTCACTACGCAATAAGTCTTACGAAGATAGGATTAAAGAGTTAGACTTTCATTCACTCGAGACTAGAAGATTAAGGGGGAGCTTATTGAAGTTTTCAAAAAAAATTAATAAAATCGATAACGTAAATTTTGACATTGTTCATTTCCGATAATAGCAATACTCCTCATAACGGATTTAAATTACGTGGTAGACGTTTCATTACTAACATCGCTAAAAACATTTTTACGTTTAAAGTAATTGATAAATGGAATAATCTTCCCGCGCCCGTCGTAAACTCTCTACCAACGTTGATATGTTTGAGAACCGTTTAAATAGGCATTTTAAAAATATTAACGTCGTTTAAAATAATAAAACAATTGGCAACAGGAGCTCTGGGGGTGATAGTCGAGGTTTGAGTCTGTTGATGATTGATGCTAGCGTGTGATATGCCAGCGTTAAATTTATATTATTAAAAAAAAGGGGAAAAAGAAAAACGAGGACAAAAATTATACTAACACGAACTTAGATGTAGCTCGTAGCGTAAACTAACCCACCTTTTGTTATACTTTTCTCATCCTCTCTTTACTTGCATGTCTGTAGTTTGCATGGTATGACAGTGTTTCTTTGAGTTAAGACTGTGTTTGCATTGTTTGTAAGCTTTCTTATTTTACTTCTTTTCATTTTTCACCCCTTTCCTATTCTCTTCGACTATTTTTCCGACTTGTCGGCAGTGGCCGGCGGATGATGATGGTGAGTCTTTCTCTTTTTCTGAATGAATGTTAACCCACGAATGATAGGTTTTGCTACTTATTTAACCCCTTATTCTCTTGTTTTAACCCCCTACTCTCTTCTTTCTCTCGGGTTAACCTTAAAGTGGATCTTAGGGTCTTTGTTAGCCTTAGTTTCTGTCGATCTGTGGAAAGCGAACTTCCAGTAGGAAAGAAAAGTACCGGATGGAGGACAAAAGCGAAAGAGTTTGCATAGGCAGGGTGTCCGCACAGAAGCACAGATTTTGAGAACAACAGGAGGGAACACCATCAAGACCATACGCCTTCCTAGAGTTGAGCCCAGATAGGACCGAAAAGACATCTTTGGAAGGGATTCTAATTTCTGACATAATTAAGTCAGAGAGGGGAGGAGATGGAAGAATAGCACTAGAATCGTCCAGGGTTGAGGTGGAGGCGAAAGTTTGAGCGAAGAGTTCAGCTTTATCAGGATAAGAGAAAGCAACTGAACCGTTTGAATAGATAAGAGGAGGGAAAGAAGATGTAAAGTTGTTAAGATTTTTGGCTAGGTGCCAAAAAGAGCAAGAAGAATTAGAATTACACAGTTTTTCACATTTTTGTCTGATGAAAGAATTTTTGGCTAGTCGAAGAACAGATTTTGCACGATTCCGGGCAAAAATATAAACAGAGGGAGAATTGTGGTAGTTGGATGGTGATGGTACCTTTTGGTAGCCTCCTCTCTGTTGCGGATAGCATAAGAATAAGCAAAATTAAACTAAGTTTTTTGCATCAGTAGTAGGAAAAGAATATGGGGTGTACGCCTCCATGCCCGAGAGAATCATCTACGTGATGTGCTCAACTCACTTGCAGGGGCCCCGACCACGGAAGCGGTAATCATTTTATGGGAAATCAAATTACTGCCTTAGGGCTTCCCACTCGGCAGCGTTGTGCACGTTAATTGGTAACCATTGGGCTGGAAATTGAATAAAATTGAATTGGAATTAGATTGAATGTACCAAAATTAGAACAAATACACGGGAATTAAATCAAATGGAATAGAGTCCAATACGACATTATTCCATTCGATGAACCTCACTGAACCCGAGTGTGCGCGAATGAATTAATATTAAATAAAAAAAAATGAGGGACAAAAAATATTTTTTGTATTTTTCACAAACATTGAAACGTCAGAATATTATACAACATGGCAACTCTATCCATTTTTCCTAATATATGTTACATAATCAGTGGAAAGTAAAATGGATGTTAAATAAAAGCACATCAAAGAAAATTGCCATATAAAAACTAAACTTAACTAAACTTCCGCCTTTAACGGAATGTTCATTATATGTTGACAGTAAGTATTCAACCTCACATTTTTAATAATTTTAGTAATAAAGTACGAAAAATGTTGCGCAAAATATTAACAGTTATTGATAGTGAAAAACAAGGAAACATGCATATCTGGTCTACTGTATATCAAAGCCTAAAGGAATACTTATCTGATGTGTGTGAATGTGTAAAAAATGAAGAGAAAGACGACTGCGTGGTGGAATGACGAGGTGAAGAATGCAGTGAAAGAAAAGATGAAAGGATGTGATGAGCTGTACAAAGAATGCTAAAAGAATGTTTAGCCCCCATGGGGGGGCGCGCCCACAGTTTGTGAAACGATGCCCAACGATGGGATATTACGCGCACAAAAGCAGTATTTAAGTTTTACTTCGCGTTGTAAATCTATGAAATTATGTCCAAAACTACTAACAGTCATACACTGTCTATCCATGTAGCTTCCTCTAAGTAGGCTGACCATATTTCCTTGAGACAAAAACGGGACATTGGGATGGCAAAAAAGGGACGGGGGTTATGTAATATTCTGTATTCATGAAAAAGTAAGTACATAAACATATTGAGCTTACAATTATTCTTCAGTGACAGAACCCATACAAAAAAAAACATACAAAACGGTACTGTCCCGTTCAAAACGGTACGTATGGTCAGCCTACCTCTAAGTTGAACACGTCCACTCGAAAGTGTTGACTCGGGAAAATAGTCATCAAACTTCCCATCTCTATCATTGGTCTGAAACCAGAAACCGGCCAGCCCCTCCTACTATCATACATTTATTGGCAAAAGGGAATATTGCTGCTACTTTATCCAGACTAACCCATACTGTAAGAAGTTCCTTTTACATTGACGTGGTGAGAAAAAATATGAGGAAACAAAAGAAAAGGGAGGGAGGGGGGCGAGTGGCTCTCCAAATAAAGCTTAGCATAATTATTCGGAGGTTCTGACTACCGATAAAAGTAGTATAAATATTTTAGGAATGCAAGTTTTTTGGTTAAAGTTGGGAAAGTATGTGGAAGAGTGTTGATAAGTAGAGAAGAAAGATATCAGATCAGTTGGTTTGAGATGAACAAGGGAGTTTTAGAGAAAGCAGAGGATATGTTGAGCAAGTGTCTGCAGTGAGACAGCTAACCTAGAGAGTTAGAGTTACAGGCTAACAAAAACCCTAAGATCCACTCTAGGTTAGCCCAAGAAAGAAGTAGAGAAAACTATCATACCATGCTTACACTTATAAAAGTGTAAAGCTTTCACACAGGAATAGCAGTAGTAGCAAAGTATGCAACAGACAAGGTTCTCGCTCTTCCGCCAGCCACTGCTGACAGAAAACTGTTGTGAAAGAAAATTTATAGGAAAGTAGGAAAAAGTACAATGAAAAAAATAACTTCAGAGTTCATTTACACCATGCATACACGTATCTCATGTACCCAGTTACGCACTAGAGGAGAGTGGAAAATAAAGGATAGCATGAAATACTAGACAACTTAATCTAATCTACACCATGATTTTTTTAAGGATTTTATTTATTTATTATATATTTATTATACACAAAAAGTCATCATTTCATCGCCGCATCACTTCTTTGATGAATGTCAAAATCCACAGTGCTGAGAGACTGACTTTTTAAGATTATTTATTTTGCTATCCTCCGCAAAAGAATTACTTAGATAAGGAAGCACTGAACCAGAGCCACTTCCAGCTGGCTAGCACCCAGTAATTTAAGAATTCCCTCGACACTGTACAACATGCGTGATATTTTTTTTCTTTTTACGAAATTTTGTTACACAATGTTTGCAAGTGGTTTGGAAGGTTTCGAGAAGGAAATGAGTCTTTGGAAGATGATGAAAGAAGTGGTCGTCCGTCCATCTTGTTTGTAACAACTTCATCTCCGTAGACAGCTGCAAGCATTCCGTGCGTTTCTGTAGCCGTCTTACCAAGTTTAAAACAAAATTTGGCGTTTGCACGTTGCTCAAATTTCGACATTCTGCAAAATCGCCAGACGCCACAAAAACGCCCTCACACAAAGCAATGACACGGCGCACTGGTGCGTAGTTGAATGGTGTTTGTTGGCATCTGACAAGTGGCCAAGGTGACGTCATCAGCCATACACACTGACAGGCTGAGTGACATCACCCAGTGACACGCGTTCATTAGTCGCGGGACTATTTATCGCACTTTTTCATCACACCTCGTGTGTGATATATATATATATATATATATATATATATATATCGTGCTTGTTTTAATTAGAAAATACTCTTAGAATTTTTTTTCCTTGCCTCCAGGTAAACTGTTAAGCAATTAAGTTATAAATTTAGCTTCTCATAACGCGAACTATATTTATTACTTAATAAGTTAATAACTTAATACACAAGAATAGTTCACACACACACACACACATTAATAGAAGTGGAAGTGACTTGCTAATAAATTAAGTCTTATTTCTTATCAATTAAAAAACATCTACTACTGTACTACAGCAATGAAATTAACGAAGCGCAAAACTGAGAAAGTCATATGTAACAGTAAAGTAACTGAAATGAATTTTATTAACCACTAGCGGAGCGACCCGGCGTTGCCGGGTTGGATGTTGAACGCTATAAGCTAACGAAAATATCACGACTTAACCTAACCAATCGTCAAGGGCGTACAATTAACCTACCCGGGCATTCAGTTGACCTACCCGGGCATTCAGTTGACCTACCCGGGCATTCAGTTAACTTAACCGGGCGTATATATATATATATATATATATATTATATATATCGCGTTCAACATCCACCCGCAACGCCGCGTCGCTCCGCTAGTTTTAATTATATGTGAAGCTCAAGATTTTCATGACTGTGTTCTTTTCTATAGTTTTATTGACCAAATAATTAATCATGAAAATCCTAAGATTCAGAAATCTTGACACAATGTGAAGCTCAAAATGTTCACGGCTGCGTTCTTTTCTGTAGTTTAATTGCGGTGTTGGGGCCTTCGGGCCATGACTCCATTTTGGAGTCGTGGCTGGAACACACACACACACCAACACACACACACACACACACGTCCTTTTATTATAAGTATAGATTTTACAAATTTTAGGTCTCTATTATTCTTTATTAATATCTTCCACACTATATAAAAAAGGAGTCCTGTCCGTCTGTCTGTAGACACCATATATTTATTATGATATTAAGCGATTCTGAACATAGAAATAGATGCGCTTTACTTTGTGTCAACTTCTTACTCTAACGCACAATTACCCCCCCCCCCTACCCCCAATTACTGAGTTCAATTTTTCGGTCAATAAAACTATAGAAAAGAACTCAATGAAAATCTTAAGCTTCACATCCGAACCCATTGTATCAAGATTTGTGAAGCTTAAGATTGTCATGGCTGCGTTCTTTTCTATAGTTTAACTAACCGAAAACTATTGACACCCCAGTAATTAGGGGCCGCAGGCCCCGGCATCGCAGGTCTAGTTAAATGGCTCCGTAGGGCGCACTTTTGCTAGTAATAATTATAAAAATAAAAAGACTTATTTTATATATCAGAAAGATTTATTTATACACATTTTTAGTGTAAGTGTTAACTCTGTGATGCTTAATTATCACTTTCGTATGTAATTTGGACTAATTTCAAAAGGTTTTAGTTTTAGACCTCCCCCCACCTCGTGTGTTTATTTAGGGGTAAGCAGGGAAATTAATAACTTTTTCTCACCTACATTTATGTAGTAAAAAATAAATTAAATTCATTGGAAGTGTGGAAAAGCTTCACTTTACTAAAATCGAATCAGCTAATATAAATTTAGATTCTCAATAGTTTATACTCAGGTTTGAAGGAGGTAATTATGTTATAACTAATGGAGGCTTTTCTGAGATACAAGTAGGGTCAATGGGAGGGGGTTATTGCATTGGCTGTGGCTATGAGTCTGACGAACCAACTAACGTTCCACTGTTTAGCCTATTCAGTTGGATTTGAGCTATAAGCTGAATCATATTTCTTACTCTTTGAATAAGAAGATTTATTACATAACTGAATTGTGTTGATTAACTTGTTTGTAGTCAATTAAGTACTTAAATTTATTGTAGTGATTAGTGTGATTTCTGTATAATTATTAACAGTGATATAAAGATAATAAAGTGTATTTTGAATGTATTCACAGGCTCGAATTTGAGTTACTGAGAGTGTAAAGAGAACCTCTGAGGTAAAGTTAGGTCTATTTATTATTTACTGCATTTGTAATTGGCAAAATTAAGATGGTGTGTTTATATAACTAAGATACGTGTTCATTTGATAAAGAGACAGATGGACTTGGGTTCTATTACCCCAGCATAACTCTTGAGTGAATAAGTTGTTAGGCGTGAAACCTCCTCCTTTAGTGACCAGTTATTCCTCGATCGCTGTACCTCGACTGGAAGTATCCTTGTCCAGGGAGGTTGCCGTGCTTGAGAAGTGAACCACTGCCCAGAAGTTAATTTTGAAGTTACGCAGAGGAGATTTCGCCATCGATGTTAACACAGAGTCTTTGACCAGGGAAAGAGGTAGGTTCGTTCCGTGAATAAGCCGATGGGTCAAATGCGAATGGTGCTCAGTTGTCGCTATTTAGGTCAGATATCTGGATGGCAAAAGTCTAGAATCCAGACGCAATTTAGAGACAGTCCATAATAGCTTAGTAGTATGTTAACCTAGCCTAGCCTAGCCTAACCTATAGGGTGACCACAAAGTTCCGTTACCCCTTGCCCATATCATTGTTATACGATTCATTTCTCTAGGCCCCTAGGGGGTAACGGGACTTCGTGGCCACCCTATAGGTTGGTTAGGTTTAGTTAGAATCTATAATTACTAACCTAACCTGTCTCTGAACTGCATCTGGATTTTGGAATTTTACCATCGATATTTGTTGTGTATTTTATATCGTATACGAAGTGGCTCCGGAACATGCGCACAGGTTCTGCAGCTTACAGGCTACGGAACCTCCTGCATGCAGGTTCCAGAGCCCATATACTGTACGTGTAATAGCTACAAACTCGATAGTACGAGGCTATATTATCAATCGTAAATAATACGAAGTAGATTGCATACATGAACGATAAATATAGGTGCCATGCATGATACACTACACTATGTTGGGTTAATTGAATACCCGGTTAGGTTAATTTAATGCCCTTGATGGTTGGTTGGTTGGTTAAGTCGTGATATTTTCGTTAGTTTAAACGAAAATGTCACAACTCAACCAGTCGTCAAGAGCATCCAGTTGACTTAACCGGGCAGGCAATTTTGGTAGATTTTTACAAGTGTACATTACAGGCTTTGTAAATCAAAACGGATCAAGTAAAGATAAGCACCCCCAGCCTTCTTTAATTAGCCTTATAAGACTAACTAACGAAAATATCACAACCTAACCAATCGTTAAGTCAACTGTACGCCCTTGACGATTGGTTAGGTTAGGTCGTGATATTTTCGTTAGTTAGCCTTATAAGGCTAATTAAAGAAGGCTGTGGGTGCTTATCTTTACTTGATCCATCAAAACTGTTTTTCTGATGGTTTTTGATGCGGTTTGAACGAAGGTTAATTTTTTTCGAACAACATCAAAAACAATCGGGGAAAAACATAATTTTAATATATAACCTAAACCTAACCTAAAATTCCAAAATTCCTCAAAAGCCTGTAATGTACTCTTGTAAAAAAAAAATACCATAATTTTCACGTAGGTTTCGATTAATTTTAAGTAACGTTTACCAAAAATTTTTACTTCTAGCTACCCTGTGTATATATTGTGTGTGTGTGTGATACACACAGACCGTGCCTGGAACAAGGAACTCTTCTGGGAAAATTAAATCCACTATAGTCCGAATAAGTAATGATAAATGAAAAACACTATAGTTGTTTTAGTACTTTCCTATTATCCCGGACCCCAGACTTTTTGCCAGATTGCCAAATTTCATTGGCAAATTTTTTTTTAAATGTTAATTACTTAACCTAATCCAAGTACGGGAAGATACTGTAACTTAAACTTTTTTTTATATCGATGTTTACTCTTGAGGATAAGTATTTGGATCACCTGAAGATCAGGGCTTCCAGCCTTCTTTAGTTAGCCTTATAAGCCTAACTAACGAAGGCTGGAGGCCCTGATCTTCAGGTGATCCGTCTATTTATTCCAGAGACCCCTTAACCTGTTTAATAACGTAAATAGATTTGATCCATTACAGATACAACTGTTTATAGTGTATATTATACAGATTGGTTAAAAATTAAAAAATCGCCGGGTTCAGACCTTTGTTTACCCATGCATCCATTTAACCTAGATAAAATATATACCCTTGGTATAATTTACCACAGTTATGAAATGAGGGTTAAAAGAATTGTTAAAAATTAAATATTTTATAATTTTTAATAAATCTTTCTCGCCGAAAGTTGTTCCTTTTGGATTTTGAATAAACTAATGTAACGCTAATCTTTAAAACGGGTGATAAGCAAAAAGCGCGTAACTACGGGTCCAATAGTACGTATAAATTATATTAAAGGAGAGCTATTTTAATCTTATTTGGCACCGCATAGTTGAATACCTTGAAAGCAATAATCTTATTAAATATAGGGAAGTGAACGCAAGTTTTGTAGAAATAATGTTTAACTAACTATATTTTTTATCTCTGTATGTTTATGTAATAATAATAAATGTAATAAATAAATAAAATGCCATTAATTTTGCCTAGAAAGCCTCCATGCTTTCAAGGGCATATTCAGATGGAGTGTAGGACAAAAGCCCCCTAGGACAAAAGCACCCTAGGAAAAATAAGAATTTTTTAATCATTATTTTTATTCTTTATTATTTACAGTTTGTTTATAGTTTAGTTTCTTTATAGTTTGTAGTTTGTATTTTGGCTCTCGTCATTTTTGTTTAAACTAACGAAAATATCACAACTTGACCTAACTGGGCATTCAGTTGACCTAACTGGTTAATATTGGTTATTTCACTTAATATCTTCTGATCTTTTCAATTAGATGTGACACCTGACTGCCCTACCCAGCAATTTGTCCTAGGGGGCTTTTGTCCGGACCCGATTCAGATGAGAGTACTGTGGATATATTAATGTCATAAACAATTTCTAAAAAAATTTAAAACTCGTTTGTAGTCTTTTCTGAAAAAAAGCTTTGAATCTTGATATATGATCAAAAAAGGGTGGTTGATGTAATTAGATTTTCTGAAAACAGTTTACTAAAGTTTCGCGTAAGCGACTGTTAGTAAAACTTAAAGGTTAACTTAAGATTCGGTAGAACACCAAAACTCGATACTGATATTTATACAGCGAGATAGAGCGAAAAAAAAAATACTTTATTCTATACTAATTTTGGCGAAAATTCCTATTTATCGAGATATTTATTTTCGAAATTATTAAATTTTGGCGGAAATTCCTATTTATCGAGATATTTATTTTCGAAATTATTAAATTTTGGCGCCATTATTCACTAGTCAAACCATCTCGTCCCGTGACGTATGTAGTCATGTTATTATCATTAGACAATCAGCGGCTGCCCCATTGTCACGTATACTCCCGCGCAGGTCCAGCGATTGAAATTTGAATTCAACAGTCGCTTTAGAATGGCTGGCAGTTCCCAGTCCGAATGGGACGTCATCTAGGCCTAGGTTAGGTTAGGGGTACAACTTACCTTTCCGGGTCCCGAATTCATTATAGGGTACCCATGCCCGGTTAGGTTAACTGAATGGCCAGTTAGGTCAAACTGTTAAGTTATTTTCGTTAGTTTTAACGAAAATATCACGACTTAACCTAACCAATTGTCAAGGGCATACACGTTGACCTAACCGGGTATTCAATTAACCTTTGTGGTATCCAACGCCATAAGCGATTATGCCCGGAAAGGTAAGTAGTACCAGGTTAGGGTACTTTACTTTTGCCGTGAATATTACTGACGAAAATAGGTTTTTCTGGTGTATCCTATAGTACATACTATTGAGCTAAATGTGTCTGTGTCTGTCCGCTTTCTTCGGAACCGTGCACAGACTAAATGGCACATCAGAAAATTCTGCAACCACCACCAACTGATAAGCCCATGAGCTGCCGATGTGCTATGTCAAGTTTCCCGTGTCCTAGGTCACAATTACTGGGTCCGAGGGCCCCAGCACCGCGATAAAACTACAGAAAAGAACGTAGCCGTGAAAATCTTGAGCTCATATTTGTGTGATATATACTGCTACCCGCCCTCCAGGGGGTAGCAGCCAGTATATGTCATGCTACCCGCCCGGGAGTAGTGCGGGAGGGGTTAGGGTAATTGGGGGAGTGGGGGTAATGGCATTTTTTTTTTTAAATTTTGTAGCTGGATCACAGTGCTTCCCGCCCGGAGGGCCAAGTTGTACAACGGTCGCGAGCGATAGCGAGCTACCGCTTGTTTCATTCTGTTTCAATTGATTCTGGCCTTTTTAGTGCACAATTTCTCTCTCCTTCAAAGCCCTGGGTATCTCCATAATGTTGCATTTGCGCCAAAAATGAAGGTCGGATTCAATTGAAACAGCATGAAATACACCAGAAAATCTATTTTCGTCACTAGTTTGGTGGATGTGCTCTACCGAATCTTTACCACTTAAAGCTTACGGAATAACGGAGTTAAGTTTTTTACTCGATTGATAAATGAATAAAGATATCGAAACGATAGATAGGGTTCGGAGCTTGACAATAAAAATTTATTTCATCAGTGCATCAATAAACCTTACGAAGATAGGCTCAAAGAGCGAAATTTGTATACTCTCGAAACTAGCCGTTTTACGGGCGAGTCAGTTCAGGTGTCCAAAAATTTTAGTTTGATACAAATTATGACATTTCTTTGACAAGAAGACAGGAATATTACAAGAAATTAAGGGTGAAAGGTTTGAAACGAATATAGTGGAACAATTTTTCAGTTATAAAATCTAAAAGTGAAATGGCCTTACAGCGGCGGTTTTACGTAATAGCCGAGTTTGAGTTTGCCTGTACGTATTATTTTTACATGTACAGTGAATTAGGGTGTTATTTAGTTGAGAAGAGGCGATAGCCAGATGTTCCTTTTGTAGTAAGTGTAGTACTGTAGAAGGCGCTCCCTATACTCATCAACCCCAGTAATCTATCAAAGTTAATCTACTATATATATATACAGGGTGTACATAGTCAGGATCTATTTTTGTGAAGCACTTGGAAATTATATGGAATTCAATCATAAAATGATAGTGGTAACATTTATTAAATAATTAAGAGTAGGATTCGACGTGACGCCCATCAGTATCCCTGCACAGCTCAAATCGTTCCGCAGCATTTCTAAACACATTCTGGAGCATTTGCGGGGTTGTTATCTGCAGCAGTTCGTATACGTAAGTTTTCAAGACTCGTAATCTTCGTCTGATAGACGTGCGATTTGATAAAGCCCCATGCAAAGAAATCTAAAGGGGTTAAATCTGGTGATCTCGCTGGCCAAGGTCTGTTGCTTCCGCGTCCGATCCAGCGATTTGGAAAAACGTCCATTTAGATAATCCTGAACAATTTTGGCATAGTGACAAGGAGCACCATCATGTTGATAGACGACGGGATAGGATTGTTAGTACCGTCGTCTATCAACATGATGGTGCTCCTTGTCACTACGCCAAAATTGTTCAGGATTATCTAAATGGACGTTTTCCAAATCGCTGGATCGGACGCGGAAGCAACAGACCTTGGCCAGTTAGATCACCAGATTTTAACCCCTTTAGATTTCTTTGCATGGGGCTTTATCAAATCGCACGTCTATCAGACGAAGATTACGAGTCTTGAAAACTTACGTATACGAACTGCTGCAGATAACATAACCCCGCAAATGCTCCAGAATGTGTTTAGAAATGCTGCGGAACGATTTGAGCTGTGCAGGGATACTGATGGGCGTCACGTCGAATCGTACTCTTAATTATTTAATACTGTAAATGTTACCACTTTATCATTTTATGATTGAATTCCATATAATTTCCAAGTGCTTCACAAAAATAGATCCTGACTTTATGTACACCCTGTATAATAAAATGTATGTATGAGGAAATTGTAGACACCATTCGACCAGGGAGGTATTCCGGGGAGACGTTAAGCAGGAGACAGGGAGTGCTGGAACTCCCGTTTCTCATGTCACTGTCCTCTTTAGCTGACCTTTTTTGTGCCTCATCTACCCTATGGGCAGTCCAGTATGCTCTCGAACACACCTTTCTCCTATTCTTTACTACACATACACGCATGCATTTTACACACTACACAATCTTTTCAAAATTTATGAAAAAAATAAATGGCATCGTGAGCCTCGGAGACCTTGATTTTGGCTCTTATAAAGGGGGACATTTTTGTGGGCACCTGCCCTAGGTCCCTCCTTTCCATATAAAAAAAAACCGATGATTTTTAAACCTGACACACACTGCTTATTAACTCTGCACACGAACAACAAAATTTTGCAGTACTGTGGACAGAGTATGTGTTGGTCTTGTTCAATTGATATTTTAAATTCTTATATTGTGTATGGATTCTGTTTAAACACACCATCTTTTAAATAACTTCAAATAAAATCCACAGGGGTTTAGATCTGGTGATGTTGATGGCCATGATATTCTTTTATCAAAAACCGCAGGAAATCTATTGGACAGGACTCTTCCGTCGAAGGTATAATGTAAGTATCGGGCTGAGAGGACATCACAAAGAGCATGTTTTGCACAAGGGGACTAATTCCCATGTGTAGAGAAGGTACAGTAAAATTTTCATGCTTTTATTTAATTTAATAAAAAAATACAAACTCTAAAATGCCAGATGTTTGAAATATATATATATATATATATATATATATATATATATATATATATATATATATATAATTTAATAACAAATAACGATATAAACATTATAATACGGAAGGAAGACATAGACGAAAGAAAAGAAATAAGTAAAAGTTGCAAAGTAGTCAAACGGTCCAACGAGCGAAATGATAAAAAAGATAACGAAAAACGTAGAAAATAAACAGCCAAAGAAAAAAAATAATGATAATGCCATAATTAAGAACTTTGAAAATAATAAGAAAAGAAGTAGAAGCGTAGAAAATATCGTATGTAAATACAGTACTACGCGAAAGGGAACCTCAGATATCGGGATGGGCAATGCATATATGCACATCCCACATTATGCAAAACGCACTACACAAGTGGATACTGCGAATTTGATAAGAAATGCATGTTCCATCATCTTACGGTCTGCAACACTTATGCAAGATATGGGAGTTGCAAATGCGGAAAAAAATGCTGATACCACCACCCTCAAAGGAACTCAACGAGTGAACAGAAAAAACGAACATCAAAGAACAGTGCCAATTTTTTAGAAGCAGCCAACACATTTCAGCTGCGAAATACTATCCAGCAATTACAAAACCAGCTGACAAATATAAATATAGGAATCCGAGAGCCGGACAGAAGGTACGAACAAAGGCACTCCATGCGTTATCGGGACAAAGGTACTGACAAAGAGAGAAATTCTCAGAGGACCACGAGGCAACGAAACCGGCACCCCCATTGGAAAACAAATCGGAACCACCTGTGTGCGAAAAAGAAAAAGAAAAAAATCCTAGTCAACATACAGGGCCTTAAATCAAACCATTCCACGAACAAAGTTGTATACCTGAAAGGACTCGTGCAAGAAGCCGGAGCAGACTTTGCATGCCTCAGTGCCCCACGGAAACTCATCTAAAGGACTGTCAGGCGAACTGTGAAAATTATGAGTCCTGTATTGACCAAAAAGAAATACAAATTGACAACTATAACATCCTTCGAGCCGACAGAACAGTGAGACGTAAAGGAGGATGTGCTATTTACACACGCGAAAGGCACATAGCAGAAATGGCTATAAGTACCTCAAACAACTACGTAGAATGTGTAGCAGCAAAAATTGAAAAATTAAATATGGTACTAATTGTAATGTACAGACCCCCAAACACGCCAACCTCAAAATTTTCAGATTCCATTACAGAGGTAAGAAACTTGGTAAAAGATCTACTCTCTCCAATCCCAAATATTTTTCTCTGTGGTGATTTTAATTTCCTATTCATGAAATATAAAAGGATAGGAAAAAATATATGTATACACCAGGACAAGGGGGCCACACGAGAAGACCAGGAGCAGGTAAAAATGCTACTAGCTCTAGCTGATGAATTTATGTTAACGCAAGAAATAACAGAAAACGCATGAAAAAACAACTGCCTAGATTTGGTATTCACAAACAACAATAATGTAATTGATAATGTAGAAATATCCCCAACGATGATATCGGACCACAACATCATTGAAATAACAACTAATATAAAGGCAACAGGAAAGAACACGCACAACAGAAAGAAGCAAATTCGAAATTTTTAATTTTCACTCCAAAGCTATAAACTGGGAAGATGTGACATCCAGCATGGAAGTAATAGATTGGAAAACCATTTTCGAGACCAAGATAATGGAGGAGATGCTAATGACGTTAGAGGAGAATACGTTAGAAATTGTGGAAAAACATGTCCCAAAGATACAACAAAGAGGAAAGAGAAGCAGGTTCGAAAGAAAAAAGAGGGCATTGTTTCGAAAGAGAAAAAGAGTGACTGAAAAATTAAGTAATTGTAAAGATAACTGCATCAGAAAAATATTAAATGATAAACTGCAAAGTATCAATGTCGTCATACAGGAACTAATCGAGAAGCATACAGAAAAAGACGACGACACTATAGAAGCGATAAAGGCTAACTCAAAGTACTTCTATAATTTCGCAAAAAGAAAGTCGAAAAACCATGCGACTATCGGACCTTTAAAAAATGAGAACAGTGATTTATCGGATAATCTAACAGAAGTATCTGAAATATTAAGAGCTCAGTACGAATCATCATTCAGTATCCCAAAAACTGACAAATTGATATGCGATAGAAACGCGTTCTTTGAAGAAGAACCACAAGGGGAAAGTATAACGGATTTCGACTTTACGACGGATGATATTACGCAAGCTATAGGGAAACTAAAAACACACTCAGCGGCAGGACCGGATAAATAGAATGCCACACTGATCAAAACTGCAAGAATGCAATCGCTGAGTCCTTATACTGGATATGGAGAAGATCACTAGACACGGGAGAAATACTGGGCATCCTGAAGAGCGCGAACATAGTCCCAATATATAAAGGAGGAGATCGATCCGAGGCCAAAAACTATAGGCCAGCATCGCTTACATCCCATCTCACTACAACAGCATTATTGATTCACTTGAAAGTAATGAAAACTATGATGTACTATACACAGAATTTGCTAAAGCGTTCGACAAATGTGACCATGGAATCATAATACATAAACTGAAATATATGGGAATAACAGGAAAAGTAGGGAAATGGATATATAATTTCCTTAGTGAGCGGTGGCAAGTCGTTACAGTACAAGGAGTATCTTCATCAGAATCAGAGGTCCTCAGCTCAGTACCACAAGAAACAGTATTAGCTCCACTACTCTTCATAATCATGCTAACTGGCATAGATGAGGACGTTACCAGAGACAGCACAGTAACATCATTTGCGGATGACACAAAGATCAGTTGAAAAATAAGAAACCCAGAAGACATAAGATCTCTACAAACCGACATAAACAGAATCTAAAAGTGGACGGAAGACAACAATATGAAATTTAACACCGAGAAATTTCAGCTATTACGGTACGGAAAAATAGAAGACCTAAAATCCATGGAATATTATACCCCAAATGGACAGGAAATTCAGAGAAATTCCAGAGCAAAAGATTTAGGGGTTGTAATGACAGATGATGCCAAATTTAAAACACAAAATAAGATAGCAGTAAACAGAGCAGAGATTAACGGGTCAGATATTGAGAACCTTTAAACGAAGCGATAGTAATGTAATGATTCCTCTACTGAAAACCCTGATAATACACAAATTGGAATACTGCTCGGTCCTAACATGCCCATATAAAAAAGAAGACATTAGACAGCTGGAAGGGATCCAGAGAAGTTCACAGCCAAGATCAATGGATGCAAAGAACTAAATTACTGGGAAAGGTTATGCGAACTAGACCTATATTCACTGGAAAGGAGAAGAGAGAGAGAGAGAGACCATTATTTACACTTGGAAAATAATGGAGAAATTAGTCCCTAATCTTACTCTGAACCCTATAACTCCCCAAACAACGGTGGGAAGTAGAAACGGTTGACTGTGTCGTATTCCCAAATTGAAGGCGAGATAGGGAACATCCTTAACCCTGAAAGAAAATAGTTGTGTTGTGAGAAGACCAAAACTGTTTAATCAGTTGCCCAAAGACCTAAGAAACATGAAGGGAGTTGCAGTGGAAATCTTCAAAAGAAGACTAGACGCCTGGCTCAGAACAATCTCCGATGAGCCGGGCATAACTGGCTATGTGAGGTGGAGAGCGCAAGAATCCAACCTACTACTTCACCAGGCCAACTCGAGAGGTGGGGCGACAAGCTTGACCTTCGCGAAATGAGAAATCATCGCGCGAAACCTTTGTAAGGTAAGGTTATATATATATATATATATATATATATATATATATATATATATAATATAAATAGGGTGGTTGTGAAGTTCTTGCGCAACTTTTAACTTAAATAACTTTGATGTAAATCCGATAGACACAAAATGTAAACGGCATATGAAAAAATAATTATTACAGTTAACACACATTACAACTTTCTAGGCCTCACCACAACCTCCATCTTTCGCAATACATCGTTCAATCCAATTTTGCAATTGTTTAAAAAAATTCTCCAGTTGCTGCCAAGTGATTTCATGAAATGATTTGGGACGCTATTCGAACACACAAAATAGGGGACACCTAGCAATCCTAGCTATGAGTTAGGTGTGTTTAAAGCTTATCAGTTTCAGAACATCATGCACGTATTTTGACTCGTCTATCGCAATAAGGATTCAGTTTTACGATAGATATTTAGTTTCGTGGCCACCTATTTTTTTTTAATACCTAACTGGCCGAAAGTTGGTCAGGTGGGAAATAACTAGCCAACTTAGAACAATCATTTAATCCGGACATAAGATTCACTCTGATTGGCCTGACGTATGAAATGGACGGATCACCGAAGACTGGTCCCAAACAGTCTATATATTAACCAGTTTTACTATGTGAGCCTGTAGGACCAATAAAAGGCAATCTAAGTTGTCGAGTGTTATTGAAAATAGGGCCTATATTGTTTGTATTCTTTACATGATAAAAATATTTTTTGTCGGTAAAATTTTTCAGTTAGGCTTTTAAGATTATAGGCTCCATACGTTCAGGTTTTAGAAAATATAACATATATATATTTTTTTTTTACTATATAAAAGCAAGTTGTTGTTGTTGTTGTTGTTTAGCCGATCAGCCCACCCTGATCGAGCAAGCCGGCGACACGCAGGTAACCGATCGCCCTCTCCGTAGTGGACCAGAGGTTCAGCGCACTAGTGATGTTGTGTTGTGTTCGTTGTTGTGCTAGAGCGGTACAGTCCGTCATAATGTGTTCAATTGTTTGTGGTGTGTCTTGGCACAGGTGGCAGGTGTCGTCTATGGAGTTGTCTAGTCTGTGTTTATATGTCCGTAAGTTGGGTGATGTCCACATCGGAATCGTGCTAAGTTAACTCGATCCGATCTGCTCAGGCTGATCTCTGACCTGTTAATGGGTGGCGGCTTCGCACCTAGGACCGCATTCGGACCGAGTCGTGTCAGTGCTTTGTGGGTTAGTGTGTGTGTATGTGTTTTCTGTACTGTGTGATGTCTGTGGGGCGTGGTATGGAATGGAGTATTTGGTTATAATGTCTCTCTGGTGTTACCTTAATGGTGCGAGGTGTTGGTGCATGATTGTACATGTAGTGGCAAGGGTGTTGTGGGTTAGTTGTCGCTGCTGCCATGAATTGTGTTCCCCTCATGTCTAAATGTTCCCTAACTTTTAGTATTTTTGTTTCTGTGTGCAGGTGTTCTATTGGTGTTGTTTGAGTGCATCCTGTAATGATACGAAGTGCGTTGTTTTGTATTGTTTGTAAGGTGTTTATGTGTGTGTTTGAGATAATGGGTGCCCAGCATGGGCTAGCATAGTCCATAACTGAGCGAATATATTGTTTGTATATGAGTGATGTTGTTTCCTGCTGGTGTCCAAAGTTTGTGCCTGTTAGTACCCTAAGCGTGTTAAGTCTTGACGTACATTTGTTTTAATGTCCTGAATGTGGTTTGCAAAAGATAATGATGTGTTGTATGTGACACCAAGTATTTTGGTTCTGTGAGTGTGTGGAATGTTGATGTTGTTTAGTGTAAGCTGTGGAATTACTGGTGTTCTTTTGTGTTGCTTGTAAGCAAGGTGATGGTTGATTTTGTGGGCGCTACTTTGAGTCTATTGTGTGTGAGCCAGTCTTGTATACTGTTTATGTATGTTTGTAGGTTATTTGTAGCGGTGTCGATGTTGTTGTGGGTGGATGTTAGAGTGATGTCATCTGCATATGATGATAAGGTAAGCTTGTTATCTATGGGTGTTGGAATGTCATGCATGTATAAGTTGAAGAGTGTTGGTGAGAGAACAGAGCCTTGAGGGACCCCGTTCGGAAAAAGCTTGTTTTTGGATGACTTGCCATTAAATGTGACATGTGAGTATCTTCCTGAAGATAGTTGCTCAGCCACCTTTTGGTGTTATTGTGCATGTTTGTGTTGAGTATTTTGTTTATGAGAGGGAAGCGTGGGATAGCATCAAATGCTTTACTAATGTCTATTGTTGCTAATAGTGTACGTTGAGCTGGTCGTCTGGAGTTGATGCCATCCATGATGTGCTGCGTGAGGTTAGTGAGTAATGTCGTGGTTGAGTGGTGAGGTCTGAATCCATGTTGAGTAGGCGATAGTGGTATGTGTGGGTTGGTGATTTGTAAGATTAGTCTTTCTGTTACTTTGGAAGGTGTGCATAGTAAAGTAATGGGTCTATAGGAAGCTGGTTCTGTTGGATTTTTGTTTGGTTTGAGTAGTGTAATAATTTTACCTTGTTTCCATATGTCAGGAATAATACAGTGTTGGTATGAATATGTGCTGATATTTGTGAGAGCTAGTATTCCTGTGGGCCCAAGTGTTTAAGGTGTATGTTAGATATGTTGTCTGGTCCAGTAGCCTTCGAATTCTTAATGTTTTTGATGATCTTGGTGGTCTGGTCTGTATTGAAGGGTGTAATGGTCGTGTCGAGTCTGTAGGTTTTCTTGTGTCTGGCTGTTTGTCTGTCTGTGTTTCTGGTTGTTGTCTCTGTTTAAGTGACTTATCTTTGCGTAGTGATTAACTAGAATGTTAGCTTGTTGTGTGTATGTTGGGATATTATTTTGGCTGCGACAGATAGCCGCGTGTGAGGTGTGAATGCCGCTGTTAGAGTGGGTAATGCTGTTTATAGTCTTGTATAGCCTGATGTATCTGTGGAGTGGTTTAGTGTTGTTATGAATTCCCTGAATGTTTCTGTTTGTTTTTCTTTGAGTTTGTTGTTTATTTCTGTGTTGAGCTGTTGTATCTGCTGTTTTATGGCTTCTGTGTGTGGTGTTTGTGTGTTATATTTGAGGTTGTTACGTTGCCTTATGAGGTGGGCTATTTCTCTAGTGTAATTTGGGTTGTATTTCCTAATGTTGCCCTTGGGTATGTATTTGTTTGCATTATTGATAATCTGATTAAATGTCTTGAGTGTTGTATTGATGTTTATGATGGGTGTGCTGTTTAATGTGGTGAATTGTTCCTCAGTCTGTATTTTGAACTGTTCCCAATCAGCTTTCTTGTAATTTCTGTAAGTGTGCCTAAGGCTGTTGGGGCAGAGTGTAGAACGTGTTGTAATGATGATGGGCAGGTGGTCTGATGACAGTTGTTTTTCTGTTCTCCAGTGTGTATGTGTTGCTAGTGAGGGGGAACAGAACGTTATGTCTGGGAGGAGTTTGAGTATCCTGCTTGATGTGGTATGTGTGTATGTTCTTCTGTATTGTTAAGAATGAAGAGGCTGTTTAGTTGTGTGGCTATGTTGTTGTTGTTGTTTAGCCGATCAGCCCACCCTGATCGAGCAAGCCGGCGGCACGCAGGTAACCGATCGCCCTCTCCGGAGTGGACCAGAGGTTCAGCGCACTAGTGATGTTGTGTTGTGTTCGTTGTTGTGCTAGAGCGGTACAGTCCGTCATAATGTGTTCAATTGTTTGTGGTGTGTCTTGGCACAGGTGGCAGGTGTCGTCTATGGAGTTGTCTAGTCTGTGTTTATATGTCCGTAAGTTTGGGTGATGTCCACATCGGAATCGTGCTAAGTTAACTCGATCCGATCTGCTCAGGCTGATCTCTGACCTGTTAATGGGTGGCGGCTTCGCACCTAGGACCGCATTCGGACCGAGTCGTGTCAGTGCTTTGTGGGTTAGATGTGTGTGTGTGTGTGTTTTCTGTACTGTGTGATGTCTGTGGGGCGTGGTATGGAATGGAGTATTTCGTTATAATATCTCTCTGGTGTTACCTTAATGGTGCGAGGTGTTGGTGCATGATTGTACATGTAGTGGCAAGGGTGTTGTGGGTTAGTTGTCGCTGCTGCCATGAATTGTGTTCCCCTCATGTCTAAATGTTCCCTAACTTTTAGTATTTTTGTTTCTGTGTGCAGGTGTTCTATTGGTGTTGTTTGAGTGCATCCTGTAATGATACGAAGTGCGTTGTTTTGTATTGTTTGTAAGGTGTTTATGTGTGTGTTTGAGATAATGGGTGCCCAGCATGGGCTAGCATAGTCCATAACTGAGCGAATATATTGTTTGTATATGAGTGATGTTGTTTCCTGCTGGTGTCCAAAGTTTGTGCCTGTTAGTACCCTAAGCGTGTTAAGTCTTGACGTACATTTGGTTTTAATGTCCTGAATGTGGTTTGCAAAAGATAATGATGTGTTGTATGTGACACCAAGTATTTTGGTTCTGTGAGTGTGTGGAATGTTGATGTTGTTTAGTGTAAGCTGTGGAATTACCTGGTGTTCTTTTGTGTTGCTTGTAAGCAAGGTGATGGTTGATTTTGTGGGCGCTACTTTGAGTCTATTGTGTGTGAGCCAGTCTTGTATACTGTTTATGTATGTTTGTAGGTTATTTGTAGCGGTGTCGATGTTGTTGTGGGTGGATGTTAGAGTGATATCATCTGCATATGATGATAAGGTAAGCTTGTTATCTATGGGTGTTGGAATGTCATGCATGTATAAGTTGAAGAGTGTTGGTGAGAGAACAGAGCCTTGAGGGACCCCGTTCGGAAAAAGCTTGTTTTTGGATGACTTGCCATTAAATGTGACATGTGAGTATCTTCCTGAGAGATAGTTGCTCAGCCACCTTTTGGTGTTATTGTGCATGTTTGTGTTGAGTATTTTGTTTATGAGAGGGAAGCGTGGGATAGCATCAAATGCTTTACTAATGTCTATTGTTGCTAATAGTGTACGTTGAGCTGGTCTTCTGGAGTTGATGCCATCCATGATGTGCTGCGTGAGGTTAGTGAGTAATGTCGTGGTTGAGTGGTGAGGTCTGAATCCATGTTGAGTAGGCGATAGTGGTATGTGTGGGTTGGTGATTTGTAAGATTAGTCTTTCTGTTACTTTGGAAGGTGTGCATAGTAAAGTAATGGGTCTATAGGAAGCTGGTTCTGTTGGATTTTTGTTTGGTTTGAGTAGTGTAATAATTTTACCTTGTTTCCATATGTCAGGAATAATACAGTGTTGGTATGAATATGTGCTGATATTTGTGAGAGCTAATATTCCTTGTGGGCCCAAGTGTTTAAGGTGTATGTTAGATATGTTGTCTGGTCCAGTAGCCTTCGAATTCTTAATGTTTTTGATGATCTTGGTGGTCTGGTCTGTATTGAAGGGTGTAATGGTCATGTCGAGTCTGTAGGTTTTCTTGTGTCTGGCTGTTTGTCTGTCTGCATGTTTCTGGTTGTTGTCTCTGTTTAAGTGACTTATCTTTGCGTAGTGATTAACTAGAATGTTAGCTTGTTGTGTGTATGTTGGGATATTATTTTGGCTGCGACAGATAGCCGCGTGTGAGGTGTGAATGCCGCTGTTAGAGTGGGTAATGCTGTTTATAGTCTTGTATAGCCTGTATGTATCTGTGGAGTGGTTTAGTGTTGTTATGAATTCCCTGAATGTTTCTGTTTGTTTTTCTTTGAGTTTGTTGTTTATTTCTGTGTTGAGCTGTTGTATCTGCTGTTTTATGGCTTCTGTGTGTGGTGTTTGTGTGTTATATTTGAGGTTGTTACGTTGCCTTATGAGGTGGGCTATTTCTCTAGTGTAATTTGGGTTGTATTTCCTAATGTTGCCCTTGGGTATGTATTTGTTTGCATTATTGATAATCTGATTAAATGTCTTGAGTGTTGTATCGATGTTTATGATGGGTGTGCTGTTTAATGTGGTGAATTGTTCCTCAGTCTGTATTTTGAACTGTTCCCAATCAGCTTTCTTGTAATTTCTGTAAGTGTGCCTAAGGCTGTTGGGGCAGAGTGTAGAATGTGTTGTAATGATGATGGGCAGGTGGTCTGATGACAGTTGTTTTTCTGTTCTCCATTGTGTATGTGTTGCTAGTGAGGGGGAACAGAACGTTATGTCTGGGGAGGAGTTTGAGTATCCTGCTTGATGTGGTATGTGTGTATGTTCTTCTGTATTGTTAAGAATGAAGAGGCTGTTTAGTTGTGTGGCTATGTTGGCGCCTCTGGTGTTGTTTTGGTTGTGCAGGTACCAACTAGTGAAGTCTCCTCCTAAGATGACATTAGTGAGAGAGGCAAGATTGTGTAACTGTGGATTGTAATTGGCTGGCACCTGAGGTGAACTATCTGGTGGGATGTAAATGTTGATTAGTGTGTGTGTTGTGTTTTGCGCGTGTTTTAATGTTAACTGCCTGTATTTCTATCGTGTTATCTGCTTGGATTGTGTTTGTAATGTTTTGGGTAGCATCAGTGTAGCTAATGCTTTTACGTATGTAAGTGATGAGTCCACCCCCGTTACCCCCAGTACGATCTTGACGGATCGCCGTGAAGTCAGGGATGGTGGGTGTTTTGTGTGTGCGTTTTAGTTTTGTTTCTTGTATAAGTGCTATGTGAATGTTTTGTTTGTGTACGAATTCCCTAAGCTGCATGATTTTGTTTGTGAGGCCATCTACGTTGTACTGTAATATGTTAATATTATACTTCTGTATGTGTCTCATGGTGCTATTGTGTCTATGTCTTTGTGTATGGTGACATGTGTAAGTTGTAGTGGGGCCTGGATTAGTCTTAATGTCGCCAGAGAGTAAGAGTAGTTCGGGGAGCACGCAATTGTTCCCTGTAATTGAAAAAATAGCACGCTGAGAATAGGTCCGGCCCCGGGAGCCGATCGGCACTCTGACCGTGCCACGCAACAGGCCGTCGACTGCCAGTCTAGCCAACCGTAGACAGCCCGCTGCACGGAGATTTGAGGAAGTTTGGCCACCAGCGCGTTGATGTTTTGGTTTGACGTCGCTTCTTCGCGTTGACGTGTCCTGCGCTGGAGGATGCAGCCACTGTTTAGAAGCTTCCTCGTCAGCTGCTAACACTTTTTTCACGTTGTTCTAACTACTGTACCTGTTCAGACGTTTTTTATAAACAAATCTTTATAAACAAATATGCAATTTTGTCTTGCTCTCTTTGTTGGAGTTCTGAAAATGAATTGCCCTCCTCTCTGCTAAATTGCTCTAATATGGACTCTGTTTCTTCTCTTTCTTTTATTTTCACTAGAAATATGTCTAAAATTCAATACAGAAATCTTCTTGGGAAGAATTTAGCACCACAAAGTTAAAACTGTGAAGCACAAAATGTCAATTAGACTCATTTACTGTATAGTGTTCACCACTTGCTGCTACAAATGCTTGTCTATCCTGTTGTAGCTTATTAATACTGCTAGAGTAATCTATATATATAATAAGAGCTGTCCGTCTGTCCGTAAAGCCAAGTTGTTGTTGTTTTTTTTTTTAGTTGTGTGATTTGCCTGTGAGTGTGTCTGTCCGTGAACTTTTGGGTCTCTGAAAAGAACTGAATTGGTCGGTCGGTCGGTCGGGAGTTAGTTTTCAGTCAATAAAACTATGGAAAAGAATGCAGACATGAAAATCTTAAGCTTCACAAATCTTGATACAATGGGTTCGGATGTGAAGCTTAAGATTTTCATGGCTACGTTCTTTTCTATAGTTTCAGTTGACCAAATAATTGAACCCACAGTAATTGGGGGGTCAATTATTCGGTCAAAAAACTATAGAAAAGAAAACAACAATGAAAATCTTAACTCGAGTACAAACTTTCAACCAATCGGGATACATCGTGTCCACAGATAGGACTGCCTTTTTATAGTATAGATAATAATTATAGTAGTATAGACGATGATGATATTCTGAGAGAATCCAGTGTGCAACATTTGGCAAAATAAGGAGTGCTATTTTCTCTTTTCCTTTGAAAAATTTGCTGTCTTCAGCGATTCATTTTTGTACTAAGGTCGCTGAAGAAAATAACTAAGTTCATTTCAGTCCGGAAGAAAGTAAGAAACCTTTTATTAAAATTATTATTAATATAAGCAGAGACTACGGCTCCTGCCCTACGGGCGGGGCTTGTGCTTCGCAAACTCGCCTACGGCGAGGGCACGTTTGGGTTACCCTTGGAGGGAGGTCATTCTCCTCCCCCCAAAACCCTTCACCCCCTTTTATGCAACTTCGAGGGCTAACCCCCACCCTTTGTTGCATAACCCCCTCCCCCATTACCCCCCCCCCTTTGTTTTGTTGGTTGAAACATTGTGGGTCATATTTTTATTTAAACAGGAAATAGAAGGAATTGTAGGTGTTTTTTTAATAGTTTAAGGAAAATAAATGTTAAAAATTTAATACAATCAGCCCACCCCAAGAATGTGTTATGGATGGCTCAGTTGAATTAAATTAATTAATTAATTAATTAATTAATTAATTAATTAATTAACGGCAAATCTGAGCTCTTGATAGCAGGCTTCGATTTTAAACTGCAGCTTCACAAATTTTGACTAATTGTTTCTGATGCGAAGCTCAAAATTTTGATAGATGTGGTACTTTGTAAATTTATTGATGCCCTGCCTTTTCAGGACTTCGCAAAAGTGTATGACAATTTCTAGAAGTGTGAAGTGAATATATTAGTCTGTAGGCCAACATGGCCTACTTAGTTTAGGTAAAAAAAATTGTTTTAGGCTTCTAGACTTAGTTATGTATACAGTAACTGCTTCACTACAATTTAGATAAGTTCAAAGTTTTTTAAACAAGCTATTGGCTTATTGTTTGTGACTAAATTAAGTATCCTGAATAGATTTAGGCCTATACTAAATGGTTTTAGATTAATATCCTAACTAATTTCGGATCACCTGAAGATCAGGGCCCCCAGCCTTCGTTAGTTAGCCTTATAAGGCTAACTAACGAAAATATCACTTTAACCTAACCAGTCGTTAGGTCAACTGTACGCCCTTGACGATTGGTTAGGTTAAGTCGTGATATTTTCGTTAGTTAGCCTATAAGGGTAACTAAAGAAGGCTGGGGGCCCTGAGCTTCAGGTGATCCCTAATTTCTCTAGAGTAGGTACTATTTCGCAATAATAATTCCTTTGCATGAAGCAAAGGCCCTTTTCCAATGCCACAGTTCCGGTTAAGTTAGCCTCGTCTAAGTTATCAGTTCGACTTGTTACAAAATAGAAAAAATAGGGTCTAGTTTGAGATGATCTTCGCCTTTTTATCCCATTGAAAATTTAAAAACCTATTAAAGTCCAGATTTAGATCTATGTATTTCTAACGCAACAGAACATGATACAATCACGCTAAGTTTAGAAGCTTATGTCTAGGTTTAGGTGCCTGCAAGTATGTCTATTCTGCCGTTACTTCATACTTTGAAAAGCGGTATGATTTGTAATTAATGTCAGGGGGTTCGGGAGCATGCCCCCCGTCCCGGAAAATTTTTGAAAACCTAGTCTTAAATGATGCGCTCTAGTGCATTCTGAGCATAGAAGGTTTGATATTGCAAAATCTGTAGGCAGTAGAAATAGCCTTCAAATCGGTAGTCTACTGCCTAAAGCGTAGGGTTGGCAAGTGGGTGCTGGTTAAGTGTGCGGTCTACCTACGATTGGTTAGGTTTAATCATGATATTTTCGTTAAAACTAACTAAAATATCATGACTAAACCTAACCAATCGTTAAGGGCGATTGACAATGGGATGTAAACAAACAATTAGTAAACAAGATAAGAAGCTATAATTAAAAGGTAGACCGCCGAATCGTAGGTAGACCGCACACTTAACCAGCACCGGCAAGGGTGTTACTTTATTTGAATACATTCTGCAAAAGGACAAGCCCTGTGTTTAAAAAATATCTTAGTGTGTCTAATTTCAATGTCGATGCATAAATTAGCAATATAAATACGCTATAGTTTAAGTATACATTGCGTGTTAAGTTACTGTATATATTCTTTGAATGATAAATTTGAATAATTTGGTCCACCTATGATTACGTAATATGGTGAGAGATCTACCAACTGAATTACGTGTCTAACTTATTATAAAGGCGTTGCCTTGTATAACTTATGCATAGTTAAACCCTCGTCAATGGCGTAGCAAGGTTTTCACGGCTCTGGAGCAAGAATTTCCAAGCGCCCCATAATCCTAAGATTGATCTATTTCGTTGTCAAATACAGACTTAAACAAAATCCTTTTTAGATTTATTGTGTCTTACTATACATGTTATGTATGGTGATATATGCATATTTACAGAATTACATGTATGAAGTAGGTAGCTTTATAAGCTTATAAGTTATACTCCATACGAAGCACCACCAGCTTGGCACATGTTTCAAAGTTCCAAGTTTTATAACATAATTTTTCTTGCTTTTCGTGCTGCAAATTGGTCAATCACAGTATCCAAATCGAGTTGTGTCGACCTTTGACGTTCGATAAATAGAAGTGCTGATGCGTTCAATAGACGTTGGGAACTTGGGACATTGAGCTTCGTGAGTAAGTAAGTCTTGATGAACTTAATTTCGAAAGACTTCTTTTCGCAGTAGCTATCATCACTAGGAATGTGAGGATGAGGCTTGACAATGGATTAGAAGTAGCTCAGCTACTTCGCGTGGAACTATGTAAAATAGTTATACATTATTTCACACTTATTTCCCCAAAAAATAAGTAAATGTAAATATAAAACAAAATAGATAAAATTCTAAAACAAATATAACCGACTCTGGACGCGGCGCACCGTAACTTAAGTGGCAGTCCACACTCGCTTACAACGGCGCCTCTTCGGAGCTTACGCCTGGAACAAACTGCTCCACTCGCTACTTGTAGCTACGCCACTGGCCCCGCAAAATAAATTTGGAGGGACCACATTGGATTGCATTTGTTCATCCGTTCGTTCGTCCCACTTTCGTGTCCGCGCTATAAATTTTGAACCGATTACAATGTGTCGCGAGCAAGAATGAAAGTCTTTCATTAAAGGTCAAGGTCACGAATATGGCCAGGGGGGCGTTGATGTTGTTCCAATGTAGCTCTTGTTAGTTTATTTCTAAAAAAAAAAAAAAAAAAAAATCCTTTGTTAATTTGTTGAATACTGAATTTTTATTATTTTTAAACTGTAGGTGCAAAATTTACAGATTGACGTAGCCTCTTAACCTATCACCAAAAATTGTATACACTTTCATAAATATACAGAAGATCACATCCATTAAAATTTTTAGTTTCACAGCTAAAGCTATTGGATCAAACTTTGTGAAGTGCATTTAAAATTTAAATGCTTCGTGAGGTTAAAATTAAATGTAACTATCATTGGTTATAAATTTTTATTCACAATATTTTGTATGAAATTATTTCCAGGTTATAACGCGATTATGTACTGATTACTTAGGAAGGCTTCTGCGCAGACCTATATGGGATAACACGAGCGACTGTATCGCTGCGTCAGAGTTGTAAGGTGTCGCAACATCACAATCGCAATGGCTGTTACCAGGGCCGGATTAACCATTAAGCAAAATAAGCCCGTGCTTAGGGCATCAAGGGAAGGGGGGCACCACAGAAATTTTCCATTGTCAGATTTACCATGGATTTATTATACTATTATAATACCAACAGAACAACTATGCAACAAGGCAGGCTGGATGCCTTATCTCTACTAAGTATAGAAGCAGATGTGTTACGTAAGATTAGTTTTGAGGATCTGATCAAAGACTTTGCAATTAAAAAAAGTAGGAGAAAACTTTTCAAATATAAATGAAGTGGAAGTATACAAAAATAAACATTTTTTCCATCTTACTGTAAGTTTTGTTTCATTTCAAAAAATAAAATTGTATTTTATGGTTTATTTTTGTTTATATTTTGAATTACATATATATGGGGCACCAAAATCTTTTAAGTGCTTAGGGCCTCTAAAGGTCTTAATCCGGCCCTGGCTGTTACAAATTACATGGGCTGCGACAAGTCGCCGGGATTTCTTCGTTTTTAGTAATAAAGTCACTCGTGTAGCCTACCGCACTTGGCACAATACGACCAATCCTCCCTGCGACTTTGTCGTGTCGCGGGAAAGACGCAGCTGAATGCAGCGGAGAATAAGTGTCGCAGCTAATGTCTGTCGTGTAGCTTGCCAATTCTTTGCGATTTGTCGTTACAACTTCGTCGCAATGACAGTCGCTCGTGAAGCCTTGCCCATAGACTGGACACTGCTTTACTTAACCCTTTAATGATGGATGGTACCTTAAGGTCCACCAGAAATAATAATATAAATTGTACTACAATGCCTCGTTTCTATAAATGTTTCTACGTGTTTATATATAGATGTCATTTAGTTGTCGGGAAAGGAACCAAAATGTGTATCATTCAGTGACTAGTTACTAAAATATTTAGTTTGAATAACAATAAAACCTATACGTTCTGGTAACAAGAGTGACCGCATATGCTGTGAACTCGTCCGTAAAGGGTTAAACTGCTGTTCGATGGCTAAATTTTGTAGACACCTTATGAATTCGACAGAACTCGTAAAATTAACTGATTCTCTTGGGGGGGGGGAATCCTAGAACAATTCATTTTTTTTAAAACATTTTCATGCAAAATGAAACCGTAATTGTTTTTTTGTGTTAAAAAGGTTTAAAATCTATTTTCCATCTACAGTAAGGAATTGCCGCGCACCTCAATTTGGTACAATGATTAAAAAGACGACAATGATTAAAAAGATTGTAAACATTTATTAGACTAAAATGTTAGGTTGTAATAGTAATATTACTAATAATATAATAGCAGTAATAAGTGTTTTAAATTTATAATTACATTATTATTTATTATTAGTAGTAGTAGTAATATTATAAAGTTTTGAGTGGGATATAGACATAGGTCTTGAAATTCCACGGTTTAGGGCTGAATAGCAGGTCCATCCCATATGTCTGTGGGCTTCTGTTAGTCACATTTTATTTTTAATGTCCAAACTTAAAATCTGTTTATGGTAATGTTCCATCAGCATAGATGCATTGCCACCTGTCTTACTCTTCAATTATGTTCCGCACTATGCTAGCTACCAATTTCTTTTGTATTTTCATTTTTTAATCATTTTATTCAGAAGTTTATTCAGTATTCACACTTATTCGTCAATAGAATTGAGGTATACAATACTATTACCTCAATTTACATCTTTCGGAGGATGTTCACTTGAACATTTTCCGTCGGTGTGTTTCCATCCTACTTTGATTTTAATTTTCTGCTGCTTTCTTGGGCGTCTCCGTCTTAGTGAACAGTAGTGTAAAAGTGGTTAGTTCAATAAACGTCTTTGCCTAAATATTTTACCCAAATATATATATATATATATATGATGAATAAAACCACGAAGGAAAGGAAACACAAAATGGTGCTCAAGCGCTTTCGTCTAATGACATCCTCAGGAACACTCAGTGTTCCTGAGGATGTCATTAGACGAAAGCGCTTGAGCACCATTTTGTGTTTCCTTTCCTTCGTGGTTTTATTCATCATAAATATTTTTCACGTGTTACCTTCGTGAAATAATTTTCATATTAATATATTATATATATATATATATATAGATATATATATATATATGGAATGAAATGAAAAGGTTTATTGGCAGACTATAGTCCATATGACAAATATTATTAATACAATGACAGTTCATATACTAAGGATAGAAAGAAAATATACAATTGATTAGAAATAATACTGTAATGTCGAAGTTAAGTGGAGCTACAGACAGACGTTTCGTACCAAGATGTCCATAGCTTAGAGGACTCATGGATAGCTTGGATGATCGGGTTGGTTGATTTTTTAATTCTTTGCATTAGACTGTGTTGAGCACGTCTTGTTACTCCGGGAAGCTCGGGACATTGCGGGTGGCAAACATTTGCGAAGCTGAGCATCTCGGGGGGGGGGTAATTTATGTAAGAGTCTAAAATACCCGTTGTACAGCAAATTTAGAGTTCTGCCAGAACCTTTTTTATAATTCACCCACAGTTGCTGTCCGTATATATTACTGCAGAAAGTACGAAAGAGTGTCTCTTTAGCTTCACTTGTACAGAATCGAAAGTTCCTTATGGTCATATTCGCTTTAGCACACAGGCTTCGAGATTTTCTTATATCCGAGTCATCACTCAAGGAGCTGGTGATACTTTGACCCAAATACTTAAACTCTTGTACTTCCTCAATTACTTCACCATTCATTTTAAACCATTTATATATATAATATATATATATAATATATATATACACATACATACACACGCGCGCCTTTCAACCTCTCAAAGGTTCCGCGCGATGATTCCTCATTTCACGAAGGTGAAGCTTGTCGCCCCTCCTCTCGAGTTGGCCTGGTGAAGTAGTGAATTAGTTTCTTGTACTCTCCACCTCACATAGCCAGGTATGCCCGGCTCATCGGGGATTGTTCTGAGCCAGGCGTCTAATCTTTTGAAGATGTCCACCGCAACACCACTCTTGTTTCTTAGGTATTTGGGCAGCTGAGTGATTAAACAGTTTTGGTCCTCTCACAACACAACTATTTTCTTTCAGGGTTAAGGATGTTCCCTCTTTCTCCTTTAATTTGGGAACACGACACAGCCTTCCTTTTCTACTTTCCACTGTTGTTTGGGGAGTTACAGGGTTCAGAGTAAGATTAGGGACTAGTTTCTCCATTATTTTCCCAAGTGTAAATAATGGTCTCTCTCTCTCTCTCCTTCTTTCCAGTGAATATAGGTTTAGTTCTCGTAACTTTTCCCAGTAATTTAGTTCTTTGCACCCCTTGATCTTGGCTGTGAAGCTTCTCTGAATCCCTTCCAGCTGTCTGTCCGTCTTTTTTATATGGGGATGTTAGGACCGAGCAGTATTCCAATTTGGGTATGATGAGTGTTTTCAGTGGAGGAATTCCCATCCCTTCGTTTAAAGCAGTGGTGCACAAACGTTTTTGATGTGAGGGCCAAGCGAAGAAAATAACAATGTATTAGCCTACTTACTTTCCATCTAAGTCATAAATTGGGTCACTTTTATATTTTAACTTTTTCATTGAATTGAAAAGACCCGTGGGGGACACATTTGGCCCGTGGGCCAGGGTTTGTGCATCACTGGTTTAAAGGCTCTGAATATCTGTCCCGTTATTCTCTTTGCTCTGTTTACTGCTATCTTATTTTGTGTTTCAAATTTCGCATCATCAGTCATTACAACCCCTAAATCTTTAGCTCTAGAATTTCTCTGAATTTCCTGTCCATTTTGGGTATAATATTCCATAGATTTTTAGGTCTTCTCTTTTTCCATATCGTTACAGCTGAAATTTCTCAGTGTTAAACTTCATATTGTCGTCTTCCGTCCACTTGTAGATTCTGTTCATGTCGGTTTGTAGAGATCCTATATCTTCTGGGTTTCTTATTTTTCTACTGATCTTTGTGTCATCAGCAAAGGATGTTACTGTGCTGTCTCTGGTAACGTCCTCATCTATGTCAGTTAGTATGATTATGAAGAGTGGTGGAGCTGATACTGTTCCTCGTGGTACTGAACTGAGGACTTCTGTTGAAGATACTCCTTGTACTGTAACGACTTGCCGCCGCTCACTAAGGAAATTATATAATCATTTCCCTACTTTTCCTGTTATTCCCATATATTCCAGTTTATGTATTATGATTCCATGGTCACACTTGTCGAGCGCTTTGGCAAAGTCTATGTATATTACATCATAGTTTTCATTACTTTCAAGTGTATCAATAATGTTGTTGTAGTGTTCCATTAGTTGTGATAGGCATGATCTGCCTGACCGAAACCCATGTTGGATATCATTTAATTTTTTTTGAGTTTCCAAAAAGTCATAGATTTTCTGTCTTAGTATTCTTCCAAATATTTAAGTGAGATGAGATGTAAGTGACACTGGCATATAGTCTCCTCCTTTATACATTGGGACTATCTATGTTTGCGCTCTTCAGGATGCCCGGTATTTCTCCCATGTCTAGTGATCGTCTCCATATCCAATATAGGGGCTCAGCGATTGCATTCTTGCAGTTTTTGATCAGTGTAGCATTCCATTTATCTGGTCCTGCCGCCGTGTGTGCTTTTAGTTTCCCTATAGCTTGTGTAATATCATCCGTCGTAAATTCGAAGTCCGTTACACTTTCATCTTGTTGTTGTGCTTCAAAGAACGCGTTTCTATCGCATATCAGTTTGTCAGTTTTTGGGATACTGAAAGATGATTCGTAGTGAGCTCTTAGTATTTCAGATACTTCTGTTAGATCATCAGATAAAGCACTGTTCTCGTTTTTCAAAGGTCCGATAGTCGCATGGTTTTTCGACTTTCTTTTTGCAAAATTATAGAAGTACTTTGAGCTAACCTTTTTCGCTTCTATAACGTCATCATCGTCTTTTTCTGTATGCTTCTCAATTAGTTCCTGTATAACGTCATCGATACTCTGCAGTTTCTTATTTAATATTTTACTGATGTTATCTTTACAAGTTGCCTAATTTGCAGTCACTCTTCTCTTTCGGAACAATGACCTCTTTGTTTCTCGAACCTGCTTCTCTTTCCTCTTTGTTGTATTTTTCGGACATGTCTTTCCACAATTTCTAACGTCTTCTCTTCTAAAGTCATTAGCATCTCTTCCGTTGTCTTGGCCTCGAAAATGGTTTTCCAATCTATTACTTCCATGCTGGATGCAACATCTTTCAGTTTATAGCTTTGGAGTGCAAATTAAAAATTTCGAATTTCTGTTGTTCGTGTTCTTTCCTTTCCTGTTGCTTTTATATTGGTTGTTATTTCAATGATGATGTGGTCCGATATTATAGTTGGGAATATTTCTACATTATCACTTAGGTTGTTGCTGTTTGTGAATACCAAATCTCTGCAGTTGTTTTTTCTTGTTTTCTGTTATTTCTTGCGTTAACATAAATTCATCAGCTAGAGCTTCTAGCATTTTTACCTGCTCCTGGTCTTCCCGTGTGCCCCCCCCCTTGTCCTGGTGTTACATATATTTTTCCTATTCTTTTATATTTCATGAATGGAAAATTAAAATCACCACAGAAATATATTTGGGGTTGGAGAGTGCAGATCTTTTACCCAGTTTCTTACCTCTGTAATGGAATCTGAAAATTTTGAGGTTGGCGTGTTTGGGGGTCTGTACATTACAATTAGTACCATATTTAATTTTTCAGCTTTTGCTGCTCCACATTCTACGTAGATGTTTGAGGTACTTAGACATTTCTGCCATATGCCTTTCGCGTGTGTAAATAGCACATCCTCCTTTACGTCTCACTGTTCTGTTGGCTTGGAGTATGTTTTTGTTGTCAGTTTTTTTTTCTTTTTTGTCAACACAGGACTCTCAGTTTTCACAGTTCGCCTGGCAGTCCTTTAGATGAGTTTCCGTGGGGCATGCAAAGTCTGCTCCGGCTTCTTGCACGAGTCCTTTCAGGTATAAAACTTTGTCTCGGGGATGATTTGATTTAAGGCCCTGAATGTTGGCTAGGATTATTATTTTTTCTCTATCGTTTTCGCATACAGGTGGTCCCATTCGTTTTCCACAATGGTGGTGTCATATATATATATATATATAGTATATGCGCGTCTATGATTTCGAATTTATTTGAAATTTTTAGATTTAAACATTCACACCAATTTCATGATTGCAAATCGCATCTGATCGTCTAATTTCCGTTGGTAATTCCATCACGAATGTTGCACCGTTGCTCGTCAAGATGATTATATATATATATATATATATATATATACAGGGTGTCCCGTAAGCTGGACCCATAGGGAAAAATAATAAAATTACAAAATAGTCCAAAAATTTATTACATAATCTGTTCAAAGTGTCCGCCCTTGTGTCGCACACATAGTTGAAGACGCAATCTCCACTGCGACAGCACTTTCTGAATCACAGTCGCAGAAATTTCTTGACACGCCTCCACAATGCGTGCTTTAAGGTGGAAAATGTTCTGAAGTTTGACCTCGTACACTTTGGCTTTCAAGGGCCCACAAATAAAAATCATAATAAAAAATAATAATAATAAAATAATAATAATAACATAAAAAAATATATTATAAATCCCTATGGGTTCCAGACTTACGGGACACCTTGTATATATATATATATATATATATATATATATATATATATAATATAAATTTTTTAAGATACCCGCGGTTGGTATAGACCTCGTGATTTCCTGGAGAACAGAGGTTGAAAAAGACTGTTCGCATCGCAATACTGGTTACACAAACACACGCACTCTGACAATTAATTCTAAACTACACAATAAGTTCTGAGAATCTCTTCATCTAATTGACATCATTGGATTTCACTAATTACTTTTAAAATCTTGAACCTGACGCGTAATGAGCTTTTCAGTCCAAGAGGATTATTTTACTTAATTAACTTTGGTGACATCTTGAACCCGATCACATATTGAATAATTTTGCTAAAATTTTAATCATACACTTCAATACATGTCATCGACGAGAAGAGAAAATAATTTTAGAAACGAAATTGATAATTCCCTATATACTGATATGCCCCCCTATATATATATCGGGTCCGCAAAAAAAAAAAGGAGCATGACGAAAATTGCTCACGCCCGCATTTTTTGCCAGACCCTTAAATGTTATATATCTAGCTAAAGATAAAGAGCCCAGAGTTGTAAAAACAAATTTCATCAAAATCGGTCATAAAATAAAGATTTTATGGCCACAAACGTGCAATGACTAAAAAAAGTGAATTTCCGCGTAAAAATTTAGTTTTTCTCATTTTAAATTATTTTTTTCAGATGCCTAAATAATTTTAATCAATAAAAATGATAATATGCCCTTTTCTAAAGAAGATAAAATATTAATAAAACATTATAGACTTGATAAAAATTATGGCGCAATAAAATTATTACAAGAGTTTCCGAATAAACCATGGTCGAAAGGAGGTTGGACAAGCTGTTAAGAAAAATCGACGAAACTGAAAGTACTGAAAGGAAACAAGGAAGCGGGAGGCCAAGATCAGTTCGAACCGAAGAAAACATCAGAGATGTGGAACTAAGAATTTGTAGTCAAGAAGGCAGACCAGGGACTCACGTGACACCGTCAAGAATTGCTAATGAGTTGAGCATATCCGAAAGTAGCGTCAGAAACATTATTAAAAACGACCTTGATTAAAACCTTATAAACGGATACACGGGCAGAAATTAACTGAAGTTAACGAACAGAAAAGAGTTGTTTGTTCTGAACGCATGTTAGAAATATCACTCCCGAAAAAGTAGACCTCGGCTTTTTTATGACGAAAAGAAGTTTACGGTAGAACCACCGCGAAATTCCCAAAATGACAGTGTATATTCGAGTTAATTGTAAAAATGAAATACCAGATGATAGACTTTATGCTACCCGTAATCATTTTCTGCCAGCGTAATGGTATGGGTCGGTGTGTCTAAACTAGGCAAGACATCTGTTTTTTCGTAGAGCCAAACATCAAAGTAGACGCCGCTATTACACTGAAACTTTGTTGGAACAAATGCTGCCCGAAATGAGACGATTGGTGAATAATGGTTACTTCTTATTCCAACAGGATGGCGCTCGGGCGCATACCGCTAAGTCAACTATTGAATTTTTAGAAAATAATGTTCCTGAATTGCTTTACCCAAAAGATTGTCCCATAATAGTCCAGATTTGAATCCCGTAGACTACGGAATATGGGAAATGTTGGCTGAGAAAGTGTACAAGCATAAGATCCGAAATGTCGAACATTTGAAAGAAGTTATCGTACAAAAATGGAAAGAAATTACCCAAGATCAAGTAGATAAAGCTATAATCAATTTAGGCCCCGATTACGAAGGGTTGTAGAGGTTTCTGGCAAACATATCGAACAATTTTTTTAGTCTTATAATTTCGTCTTTGGAAATTGTAAAATTATATGACATGTTGTAGTAAAACTTTTATATTTTCTTTAATTTTGACGTATTGACATGAAATTTGGTACTAACTTAGTTTATTTGTTGCTTATTTGCCTAAAATAAGTTGTCATTGTGTAAAAATAAATGTACAGTAAACGTTTTCGTCATGCTCCTTTTTTTTTTTGCGGACCTGTATATATCGTAAGAACGACGCTTGTATAGGAGATATTCCGCGCAAGACTTCTTGCGCGGAATATCTCCTATACAAGCGTCGTTCTTTACATTATTTATACTGCGTGTTCTTTGCAGTTGTGTATATATATATATATATATATATATATATATATATATATAAGGGTGGGTCAAAGTCTGGCCCCATAGAGGTTTATGTTCACATAGACTAAAATTTTTTGTCTATAAATTATTTTTATTTTTTCAGATTGGTAGATCGTCGTAGGGAGTATTGTCAGTGGTTTATGCAACATAGGCAGTTGGAAAAGCGTATCATGTTCACTGTTCAGTGACGAAGCAATTTTTTACCTAAACGGTTCAGTCAACAGACATAATGCACGATATTGGGCTAAAGAAAATCCACATTGGATTGAGGACGGACGCTCGCAGTACAACCCAAGAGTTATGGTTATGGGCTGCTATGTGGGGAGATACGATAATTGGCCCATACTTTTTTCCCGACAAACTGGTGAATCATACCTTCATTTGTTAGCAATTTCCTTACGCCTCGATTGTATGAACTACCATTACGGCATCGGAGAGCTATGTGGTTTCAGCACGATGGGGCTCCGCTGCATTTCGCAAGGGTCGTTCGCGAATTTTTGCAAGAAACATTTCAAGGGAAATGGATTGGTCGACGTGGGCCAATTGAATGGCCGCCCAGATCTCCGGACCTGACTCCTTTGGATTACTTCTTATGGGGACACCTTAAATCAGTTGTGTACGTTAACAGGCCAAGAACAATACAGGCGCTAAAGGATACCATAACAGCAGAATTTGAAGTCATGAGAACGAATATTACCATCCTCAGGAATGTGCAAACGTCTTGCGTCAACCGGGTTACAAAGTGTTTAGAAGAAGGTGGACGTCAATTTGAACACCTATTGTAATTTCTGAATTAAAACATTAAGGTAGGCCGAAATTTTCTTTTCAATTATAAACTTCCTATGGGGCCAGACTTTTGCCCCACCCTGTATATATATATATGGTGGTTCAAAAAATGTTTAACTTATATGGGACAGAATTACAGGTGTCATCCAATCAATACCACCAGAGATGTGCCTTAGGGCTCTGGAAGCAACGTTTGGCCGCTTTCATACATGCATAGATATCCGTGGACAGCAAGTAGAGACTGCATGAAGCACTGGTTTGCATCACAAAAAATGTTTACAAATGGAAGTTAAAATAAAACCACCATATAAGTGCTATTTTTTTAATCACCCTGTGTGTGTGTGTATATATATATATATATATATATATATATATATATATATATATATAACCTTAACATTTGGTTAGCTTCCGCCCAAATTGTTCATTCTGACGAAGGTCAAGCTTTTCACTCCACTTTAGACCTACAGTTTAACGTGGAATCCGAACCACGCCCCACCAGCAGCCCAGCGTCTTAACCACTATGCCACCCAGGCTACCCATTTATCTACCAACCACTTTCTTTATTGTGTGGAAGGATAAATAGCTGGGTTTTGCTGCGCGCCGGCTGCTGTCACCGGGTCTCGAACCCGGGCCGATGGATTCGTAGTCAGCGACGCTAACCACTACACCACCGAGTATATATAGATATATATATATATATATATATATATATATACACACACACACACACACGAGGTGTGATCAAAAAGTTCGGTAAATAGTCCCGTAACTAATGAACGCTTGTAACTAGGTAATGTCAGTGTGTATGGCTGATGACGTCACCTTGGCCATTTTCCAGATGCCAACAAACACCATTCAATTACGCACCATTGCGCCGTGTCATTGCTTTGTGTAAGGGCGTTTTTGTGGCGTCTGGCGATTTTGCAGAAAATGTCGAAATTTGAGCAATGTGCAAACACCAAATTTTGTTTTAAACTTGGTAAGACGGCTACAGAAACGCACGGAATGCTTGCAGCTGTCTACGGAGATGAAGTTGTTACAAACAAGACGGACGGACGACCACTTCTTTCATCATCTTCCAAAGACTCATTTCCTTCTCGAAACTTTTCAAACCACTTGCAAACAGTCTTGTTTGTAACAACTTCATCTCCGTAGACAGCTACAAGCATTCCGTGCTTTTCTGTAGCCGTCTTACTAAGTTTAAAACAAAATTTGATGTTTGCACGTTGCTCAAATTTCGACATTTTCTGCAAAATCGCCAGACTCCACAAAAACGCCCTCACACAAAGCATTGACACGGCGCACTGGTGCGTAGTTGAATGGTGTTTGTTGGCATCTGACAAGTGGCCAAGGTGACGTCATCAGCCATACACACTAACATCACCTAGTGACACGCGTTCATTAGTTGCGGGACTATTTACCAAACTGTTTGATCACACCTCGTGTGTGTGTATATATCAAAGGTGGGCACCTGGGCCTCAAAAAGGACCGACGGTCCCGGTCCTTGCCTTAAACTGGACCGACGGTCCCGGTCCCGGTCCTTTCTGAAGATAGTACCTTGGAACGACTCGGTCCTCGGTGCGCCTGGAGACATGTCGCTTGAGGTTGTTTTGGCTCTTGTTGCTTGTCGAGAGGATGTTCTTGTTCGGCAGGCACAGCAAGCACTTGTACTCCAGGTTCTGCTCACCCTTGGGGCCCAGGTATTCAAAGTATTTGTCCAGGGATTGCCGGGTTCAGTTCTTCCGCTAGGAGCTCCAGTTGCTTGACTTGAAGTTGAAGCACTAACATCAGTAGATTCTTCGTCTCCTCCAGGTGTTGAAACAAGTTTCAGTTCAGTCTCAGTCTCTTTCTGAGTCTTCTGGAGGAAACGATCCATCTTCTTTAGAACTTCAAATAATCACTAAAATCACTAAAAAAGACCGTCCGGAGACCGTCCGGAATTGCTTAAAAATGGACCGTCGCTCCTCATTTCGGTCCTCACTGAGAAAAGGACCGACTTTCCCGCCCACGGTCCTTAAAAAGGACCGAGTTCCTGGAGTTCGGTCCTTTTGGAACTCGGTCCTGCGCACCTTTGGTGTATATATATATAAAATATTGTGTGTGTGTGTGTGTAAATAATTTTTTCTTGTCTAATTGTTGTATTTACCATTAACGCTTAAGTATCGAATATTTCATATTCTCGTTCTCGTATTCTCATTTAATTCCAATCCAACAAGAAATAATGGTTTTAAATTTGAACTTTAAACATCTAGTACCTTCTATAAAATGATTAATATCTGGAATCAACTTCCTCGGAGGTTTTCCAGCCAAATTGTAAACGTGTTTAAAAATAGGCTGGACAAAGTTCTAAATACACTCGGGAGTTTAAGATTGTCCTCGCATATAATCTCAGAAAATAGTATTATAACGTAACCGTGCGGGAGTTTAAACATTTCCTCCTACACACACGTTTCTCCCCCCACTTTAGACGGACGTCTCTGGTTGATTATGTCCCACATAGCATGATCAACCATCGAGCAACTCATTTTTTATCACTTTCCTCATAAACACCTCAGTGGGAGACTCTTGAATTAGCCGTAGCAACAACAGGTAATCACCCACGAAACGCTTTCATTCTCTATAAGGGACAAATACACGGAGATAGATACAGGGACCTCCCATTGATATTCCTCGCCAGAGAGAGATTTTCTCTACTCTCGTGGTGGCACAACACCACAAAGTATGAACGACTTAATATGTCATTTGCTGCATAAACGCTAGGGTGTGGAAACCCAAATTGAAACATTCAAAGAGTTGGCAAACACATACACATGACAGACATCGAATCACAGAAAACACGCTCATACATTTCTATGCCTTGTTAATATGTCTGAGAATAGAACAGAAAAATATTTTGTTTGAACATAATTTCTTAAAAAAAAAACTTTAAAAAATTGCATGGCACGGATTAGGTGAGGAAGAGTTGCATTTCTGCCGACACAATTTTTTTTTCTTTTGGTTAGCTGGATGCAAGTGACGGGTGAGGGCATGGTGTGTGGAAAATCTGATTTCTGTTCTTAATTCTTGTTTCCATATGTTCGAGGTTTTTGTGACTATACCAAGTGGTTGGTGTGTGATCGGCACAAGTACATTATTGATTAGTTTATACAGCGGACCTATTTAGTGTGTGTTCTCTGTGTGGATGGCGTAATTCTAGAGCTAGCTTATATATTCCCTTTCCTGTAAAATTTCCTTGTCTCCTTTTCCAGAGTCAAGGTATTTTTTCAACCTTTTTCAGTACCCGCCTCTGGTGGGGAGGAAGCTTTTCTATTCAGGGGAGGGAGTTTTTCTACCCAGTTTTCTATTACTGCTAGAATAGTTAAAAAATGAACTAGTTTAATAACAGAAACCTCTCCAAATGGAACGAAAGGTCTTTGAGGTGTCCTCTTGTCCTTGTAACTCCTTGTAACTATTATATTGAGCAAGATTTAATGTATACTGCTAAAATAAAATTTATTTCTCATGTCAGCTACAAGTTTGTCTGTGTGCCTAAAAATTACCTCATACATAACAATAAACCTGTGTTATCTTGTACATAATCATAATTAATTATATTTATATATTTCATAACCATAACTACAGTTTATTTTACATAATAATAATTAATCATAATATTGGTACTTTCCTGTTATCCCGGACCCCAGACTTTTTGCCAATTGCCAGACTTCAATTTGACAGAATTTTCGTTAAAACTAACGAAAATATCACGACTTAACCTAACCTTACCAACTAATTACGTTAATGAATGTCCGGTTAGGTAAACTGTACGCCCTTGATAATTGGTTAGGTTAAGTCGTGATATTTTCGTTAGTTTTAACGAAAATATTGTCAAAATTGAAGTCTGGCAACTGGCAAAAAGTCTGGGGTCCGGGATAACAGGAAAATACCATAATATTTATACTACCAAATCGTAAGTACAAATATATGAAATGCTTTTATCTTATAATAATATGAGAGCCCAGTAAAGCCTAAAGCTTACTTTAGAGCCATACTACTAGAGTTGAATAAATACATTCTGTAAAAATGATTGTAAACTGTAATATTTAATTTTACCAATAAAGACTTATTATTAATAATAAGATCTTTTCCGTTTGACTGCCGCCATTGAAACATAATTAACTTTTGTGTATTTAACTGAATGTCTTGATGATACAAAATATTACTTTATAAAAAAGCTTTTCTTAATTTTCCCTTATAATGACTTATATTTATAATTGAACTTCCTTATTTGGATCACCTGAAGGTCAGTGTCCCCAGCCTTCTTTACTTAGCCTTATAAGGCTAACTAACGAAAATATCACGACCTAACCTAACCAATCGTTAGGTCAACTGTACGACCTTGACGATTGGTTAGATTAGGTCGTGATATTTTTGTTAGTTAGCCTTATAAAGCTAACTAAAGAAGGCTGGAGGCCCTGATCTTCAGGTGATCCCCTTATTTTTCTGAGTACACGATTAAACTTAAAAATTAGCTGGATCTTGAAAGTAATTAAAAATTGTTATAAGAAACAAAATTTGAAGGGGAAATTAAGAAAAGCTTTTTTATAAAGTAACTTATTTTGTATCATCAAGACATTTCGGTTAAAATACAAAATACAAAAAGTTTAATTATGTTTCAATGGCGGCAGTCAAACGGAAAAGATCCAATAAGAATTATTATTATTATTTGAGGATGCATACATGTCGGTACTTCAGTAACTTGTTTTAAATACTTTAGATATAAATCGTGTGTTGTCCCTGTAGGAAAGGGACTGTGTTGCTATTTAAACTAACAAATGCAGCCATGGAGGACTTTTAATTAAAATGGCAAATAAAATTTATATACGAACCAACTTCAATTTAGTAAAGTGAATGACTGGCAGCTGATCCAATCCAAAAATATCTGCGCTCCAAATGGATGAATTGAGTAATAATTTGTTGTAAATTAAAATTGACTATTTTCTCTGAAAATTGAACTGTTCGAAGGAATGTGAAAAAGGATTACCTAAATTAAATAGGGTTTCCCAAGAGTGCATCACGTAATTATTTGGGAACTATATTATATACGTGATGCTGAATTGCATAGCTGCGAACTGACAATAAATAACGTAATATTAAGTAATGGGATTTGTGTTAACGCGCGCACCGTAAATAGTTTAAAAAATGGAAATCAGATAAGGTGGTTTCTAAAACACGGGATGCGGGACTGTTAATAATTCGATAAAATTCCAGAATCCAGACACAGTTCGAAGACCGTTTATAATTACTAACCGAACCAACGTAACTTAACCAACCTAATCTAGCGTAATTGGCTAATTAATATTCAGTGACCTTAAAACTGAATATTAGCTGTTTAAAACGAGATTAGGTTGGTTAAGTTAAGCTATGTTAAGTTGATTAGGTTTGAGTCGGATCGGTTAGTAATTATGGACTCAGAATTGCGTCTGGATTCTGGAATTTTACCAAAATGTTACACGACCTGCATCACCCTACATGATTTTATTTAGTACGGCCCACAAAACAGCATGGAAATTAGATTAGGAAGTTGTTAGAGTTAAAATTTTAGGTATTTTGTGCTGTAAACTGGTAATAGCGGAAGTGATTTCGAACTATCATTATATACACCAGGTGTCCCATTCGAAATGAAACAACTTTGAAACCTTATAATTTTTTACTGAATGATGCAAACAATGTAATATTCACACAGTAAATAGTCAATGTCATAAAGTTTCATATGATATATGTGAATTATAACATCTAGATATATTAGAGTTCTTTATTGTATGCATTCAATATGTGCACCATCTGTAGCGCGGACCAGGTCGCAACGGTACTCAATTTCCCTCCACACGTTGCCTAGCATCTCAGGGGTTACAGAGTCCACCGCTTCTGTTGAACGAGGAATCTACAGTTCGACACTGGCACGACGGATGGACTTTCTCGGGCTACTACCAAAGGCGCCGCGTATTCGTTCAACATCTTTTGATCTTGTTCGCCCTCCAGAGTGTTCCTTTAGAACACTGCCAGTCTCCTCAAATTTCTTGGTCCATGCATATGGTCTCTTCTGGTGGGTGGTTCCTTGTGAAAGGTTGTACTGAATCGCCGTTGCACCAGAGTAGGGGATTTCAACTCAGCCATCCATAACACACATTTCGCTTTTTCCTGTCGGGTAAACATAATTCGATCTGAAACAAACTAAAAACATTATGACAAAAACTTATGCATATGGTGTAGTAACTGGCAAAGTTTCAACATTCTCACATTAATACTTTAAAAATTACAGTTTCAAAGTTGTTTTATTTCGAATGGGACCCGGTATTTTATGTATATATTACGCCCAAATATCGAAATCGCTCAGTGAGCGAAAAAAACAGCCACAACGCGTTGTGGATGCACCTAAGTGACCACGCACCGATGTTAGATATTTTTCGCTTCATGGTCGTTCTCAAACAATCGCAACATGTTGTGGACGATTCAAATATGACCACAACGCGTTGTGGACGATTTGAAACGACCACACACCGATGTCTTTTGTAGTAATGCTTAGTTAAGAATATTAATTTATGTTTAATTAATTATTAAAATGTTTAATGTAAATCATTTACTAATAATTGTGAAAGTTTGAAATTGTTTAAAATGGGAACAGTTGGCAATCCTGGACAGAGGCCAACAGAGAGTGGGCTACCCCAAGGGAGTCTTCAGTCTTGAGGCAGGCGCGATAAGCGTAAGGTTGGAGCCATGTGATCTTAAAATCAAATTGTTTTGTGCCCCTCTCCGACGTAAATATATTTAGTAAAATTTCATACTCGCATCCCCCTAAATTAACTAAACCATTTTCGGAATTAATAAAACGTTCACAAGTGTTAAAATAGAGTATTAATAAACCCCCCCCTTCCCCCTTCGTGTTGTAACGGACTTTCATAGTCTTGGCTCGGCGTTGCTACCATGAATATAAACGTAAAGTATTGTGGAAATGAGTAAAGAGCGTGTAAAGATAATTGAAATAGCGAGTAGAAAGAAGCGTAAATAAAGAAGTAATTAAAAAAAGGCGTTCACTACATCTGGTAGCAGCGGTTCACTACATCTGGTAGCAGCGGTTCACTACATCTGGTGGCTAGCGGCGGTCTTACATCATATTTTGTATGAGGCTTACCCACGTGACTAGTATTTCGATTAAAATTCTTCCAACCCGGTATATTAGTCAATAGCGTTAATGAATATTTTATTTCGATTATTAAAATATCTAAATGCAAAGTTTACCCCGTTTGCAGGCAAATTTCGATTTTCATTCCTTAAAATTCATTATAAATGTAATTTCAAAATGGCGTCCATTGTTTTCCAAATTATTCTGAGTCACGTCGCTTCAAAATTCTCGCGCGTCAAAATTTGTTGTTTGAGATTGAGTCTAGTGACTCAAAATTTCTTTTAGTCGTGGTGCAGAGTCGGTAGAAAAACTTGTCCGACTCAATAGTGCGAGTCATTATTACGTTAAATTTCGTTCATTAGGTCGGAGAGGACATAGTTTTGAAAATTTAGTGCTGCCTGAGGACTCAATTTTCTTTTTTTTTCGTCTCTTCCACTGTTATGCCTATTTCAGCTTACCTTTTTACTTTTGTTTAAAACTTTTGGAATTAGTAGTAATTGTGATAATATAATACGTACAAATTTTTTCTATATTAATCGTTATTAAGTAAATTGTTAGTTTAAATACACTGTGATACACATTTTATGCGGTCCTTAAAAAAAAAAAATGTTTTAGCGAAAATTTGTACCGATTGTAAAACATTTCATGAACATGAAAAATTTTCTGAGTTTCATTAGCAGATTTCTGATTATATTTCGATTGGTTGTACATAAATTATAATGATAGGCTTATTTTAAATAATTGTTTATATAGATTTACGGGCTTTTTGCTTCGCTCGCTTCGCGCTAAAATAGGATTACGTTACATTTTAAGGGACAAATCGAAAAATAAATCTTAAACATAATTAATTTGTCAGATTGGCCGTATAGGATTGTGTTAAATTTCAAAATAAGCAGAATTCGTTTAACTGAAATAGAGAAATTGTGTTGTGAAATTTTCTGTTTTTTTATATTTTTTTTATATACTCATTAATTATATACTCACTTATTAACTTATACGTATATATTAGTTATATATATAATTATATATATTTATATACTCAAAAATTTGGTAGGTAGGCTGATTATCTATTTTTTTTTCCTCTCTGTTCCTTTCGTTCATTTCACGACAATTCCGACATATTTGGTAAAATGGCTATTGTATTGTACTGAAGGATTTCTTGTAGGCCTATCGTTAAATATTGTTCGGAGATTAACCGTTACTACGGTATATGTCTATTGAGTAGTAAATTCTTAGTTATTTAACAAAATTTTAATTGGTTTAACATAATCATAGGATTTTTTTTATAAGCACAAATGTTATGCATTACGAAATTTGGAATATTATTATAATTTTTTAAGAATTACAAAAATTTGCAGAAAATTCTTTTCATAGCCTATATTTACGTTTTATAAATGCATTCGATGTTATTTTTATAGGTAGGCCGATTTTTATTTTTATTTCCAGTTCAATGAAAATGGTAAAATTTTTAATTGGGAATTTAGAGTGTATTCTAAAAAGGATGTTTTGATTTGATATTTTAATTTGGGTATTAGAAATGAAAAATGTCCTTTTTTTTTTTAGTTGGAGCGTTTGCATAGAAAAAAATTACAAAATTAAGTCAGGATATAATGCAGTTTCATTCGGTTAGGGATATTTGTATAGAGGTTCGCTTACAAACAATGTTTTGTTTTTGTTTACGGTAGGTTATGTGTATTTGTGAGTGCATATTATCTATTCTTATTTAGTATAACGATGCAAATTTGTAGTTTCACTTGGAAACGATAAATTACTGGGATTTTTGTGATTTGCAAACCATACTGGGGTTTCTGTTGAAGGAGAGAGAGTTGTGTCTCAGATGTAATTTGCGAATTGCGAGTTCAATTCATATGAAATTTGACGTTTCAAGTTGGAATTACTGTATTAAAATAATTTTTGGTAGTAATATTTAAATTTTTTTTATTTTTAATAACTGTTTTGGAAAATTATTGTTGTTTAAACCTTCAGTCGGGTTAACTAATGCCTTTGAAACATTGGCTCAAGTGTACACTCGGAAATGGAGCCTTCTAGATAGCCAGTAACGTTTTTGTGGTCTTTGTGTGCTCCCCTCAAAGGGCAAGAGGGTTCATGATTGTCAGAGAATGGATGACATGAAGTTTCTGGGGTTCATTTTTGTTTTGTATTTGAGTATTGAGGTGATTTCTGACGATAGTTTGAACAATAATTTCTTAAATTATACTAACAGTTACTATGTATGGGCGCTTTTATATTTATACTGTACAATTTTTTTTCTCGTGCGGTTTATGACACTTTATCTTCGCTGTAACTGCCATAAGTGACCTTATTGGTAGCTAGATTTGATTAAATTTTTGCGAAATTTTCAGATGTGTAAATTTTTTTCCGTGAATTTGGTCAGAGCAAATGTGTAGTTAGTATTTCGAAGTGAACTGTCGAGAAAATTCAAGAAATTAAATATGAAATGATAAGCAGTACAGAAACACGTTGCGAATAAACTTTTTTTCAAAATTTCGAGAGGCTCGGTTTGGAGTCAACCAAGTTGAATCCGAGTTCCATCCAGTGAGTTTAGTCGACCGGATAGGTGATCGATCACCAATGAGAGAGAGAGAGAGAGAAGAGGAAACCCAGACTGCGCAGGGACTTGGCGCAGGATGGTTTCGGAAGAGAAGAGAAGAGAAATTTACGTGTGCAGGGTCTTGGCACACGAAAGTTTCGATCGAAGATGGTCTACTGGTATTTTTCGGGCAGTAGCTGGTCACGCTGCTCGAATGCTTCGCTAAATATGTGTCGTAGCACGCGGTAGACAAGCCACGTGAGCTTGAACGTGTGCTTACGACTGTACTGTCCATACAGACATACAGTAGGTTCGTTGGGAAACGGCCTACGGCGGAGTCATCGTTTGATTGTTGCCAGTAGAAGAGTCTTTCAGCTGGACGTAGGAAGAGCAGCGTTCACCTACAAAAGTGGAGATGAGACAAGGCGAGTTTCTTCATCGACTTCTAGAATTGCAAATTCCGTCCAAATCCAGCGCGTGGTCCCGCTTTCAGTATATCTCCCCCCCCCCCCCTGATCCTTTTAGAATTGGACGTCTCTTGTTTTTTTTTTTCGCCATTGGAGAGAGAGCGGAACCATTATAGCGTGCTGCCCTGTTGCATGTTGATTGATGCAATCCCTTGCATTCTAGCGAAGTGAGCAGGAGAGCTGCGATTGAAAATTGAAGTCCGTTGTCAGCGTGCGGATGGTCATCTAAACAACGTCCAGCAAATTAATGTACTGATTATTAGGTAATGAAATTATACGTGAAAGGGTGCGATTATTGCCCATAGTGGTTGTTTTTCGTGAAATAGTATGTGCGCTCTTGGTCAGTATTTTATGTAAACTTTTTTTTTTTTTTCTATGTTGCCCTGATAGTAACTGTATAACTATACAAATAACTGTTTCAAATGTAAAGCGATCGTTGATGAGGAATCGCGGGAATAGATTGTGAACTTGAGATTTGTGTAGCCACTGTAAGAAAATTTTCCGTTATTTTTTTTGGCATGTATAGATTAGTTACAGGTTGTAATTTAATTATTAGTGTGAAATGTTGTTTTATGCAAATGTGAAAATTATAGTTTTCGGTTTTTATAATGATACAAAATATGTGTGGAATTTGTCATTCTAATTATTTCTTGTCTATCTCAACTCTGAATTGTTAAAGAAAAAAAAAAAAAAAAATTGCAAATATATAAATTTGTTGAATAAATTTATTAACATTGTTAAACGATATTAATAAGTTTTACTAATGGAAAAACTTATTTTCAAGGGGGTGATGCGAGTGTAGTAATGCTTAGTTAAGAATATTAATTTCTGTTTAATTAATTATTAAAATGTTTAATGTAAATCATTTACTAAAATTGTGAAATTGTTTGAAATTGTTTAAAATGGGAACAGTTGGCAATCCTGGACAGAGGCCGACAGAGAGTGGGCTACCCCAAGGGAGTCTCTCTTGAGGCAGGCGCGATAAGCGTAAGGTTGGAGCCATGTGATCTTAAAATCAAATTTTGTGCCCCTCTCCGACGTAAATATATTAGTAAAATTTCATACTCGCATCCCCCTAAATTAACTAAACCATTTTCGGAATTAATAAAACGTTCACAAGTGTTAAAATAGAGTATTAATAAAAAAAAAACCTTCCCCCTTCGTGTTGTAACGGACTTTCATAGTCTTGGCTCGGTGTTGCTACCATGAATATAAACGTAAAGTATTGTGGAAATGAGTAAAGAGCGTGTAAAGATAATTGAAATAGCGAGTAGAAAGAAGCGTAAATAAAGAAGAAAGTAATTAAAAAAAGGCGTTCACTACATCTGGTAGCAGCGAACACTACATCTGGTAGCAGCGGTTCACTACACTTTCATCAAACTCTATTTAAACACGACGTATATTTATCGACGTATTCACCGATTAAAAAGCAAAGTTAAGCAGATATGCTAGAAAAAAAAGAGTCCTTTAAAAAATTATTATCAATAATTTTCCCGTAAGTTTCGAATAATTTTAAGCAACTTTAAATGAGACGTAAATGTAAAAATTAACCAACTGGTTAGGTTAACTGAATGCCCGGTTAGGTTAATTGTACGCCCTTGACGATTGGTTAGGTTAAGCCATGATATTTTCGTTAGTTTCAACGAAACTATCACGACTTAACCTAACCAATCTTCAAGGGTGTACAGTTGACCTAACCAGGCATTCAATTAACCTAACCGGGCATTCATTAATTTTCAAATCGTCCACAACGCGTTGTGGTCATATCCGAATCGTTCACAACGCTTTGTGGTGGTTTGAGGAAAGGCAATGAAGCGAAAAAATATCTAACATCGGTGTGTGGTCACTTAGGTGCATCCACAACGCGTTGTGGTTATTTTTTTTCACTCATTGAACGATTGCGATGTTTGGGCGTAACATATATACCGTTTACCTTCAAGCTCTGTCAAAAACAGTCGAAAAATGAAGTGTGTTTGCAAGGTCTGATACCTACAGTTTAATCCAAATCATCTCTTACACGAACGAAAGCAACCGTACAACAAAAAGGAGTTAGTAATTAATGCGCATGTCCATTTTTCATTGTCGTCGTTGTTCAAACTTTTTCCCACTGTAAGTTCAACAAATCAAATACATAGTATCATTTGCCACTCCAAATGATACGATGTACAAATGCTTTGTACAGCACATAGCATGTGTACTATGTAAAGATGCCATGTACAGTACATATGCACACATTTTAAAAATGGAAGGTGACGTATTTTCGCAATTTGTTCTTTTTGAGTTGAGATTTTAGTTTTTTCAGTTCTTTTAGTGGAGAGTATAAACTATATGAACTCTAAAATTATATTATAAAACTATTATATTGTCAGATTTTGAGAGGGGTGGGGGGAAAGTGAACGTCAAACTCAGTTTTCTAGTTAATATTAAAAAAGTTTAATTATTTCAAAGGGTGATGTAATTATTTAGAAGGGTGATCAAAAGATAACTCTTTCCACTTGATTTTTACGCTTCTATTTTTATATGTCTTCCATGAATACTTTTTACTTCAATGTTCTTCAACTGAAGAGTACCAGTGAACAAGACCTGAACAATGTGAAGTGCACATATTAACTAGTATAACTACTAACCAAAGCAGTTTCCCAACTGGAGTGCCACAAAATTTAATGAAAATAAGAAAATTAAGTAATTAAAATTTCAGAAGTTACTGAAAATAAGGACATTTCAGATGAAACAAAACGTCCGCAATTTTTTACGTCCATATGGAAACTGTATAGACTCACTTTGAAGTTGTGGTGGTGCGGGGAGGGGGGGGAGGAGAATCACAACTGGATGTTGAACAGTGTGAGACTGAAATCCAACTGGGTACCGCAAAAGAAGAACAGATGGAACTTGGGTGCTTTGAACCAGGAAAGGTTGAGAACTACTGTACGAAAGTGACGTACTAGATTTAAGCTGAATTTCATTTCATTATCTTGACTAAAAACGCTTACTGAAATATACAAATCCTAGTCTCGTCAAGCACATTCCGAATTGTAATTATTCATTGATTTAAATCTGTACTTTCTCGTACTTAAAAGTCACCATCTTTCGCAATAGTAACAAAGTCCTTAACGCTAAAATTCATCTCCAAGCACTCTTTCATTTAATGTTCATGGAGTGTGTAGTAGCCTTATGTCCATTTCAAACGGGCAAAGATATTCTAGAACAGCGATTCTTAACCTTTGTAGAGTTGCGCCCCTCAACGATTAACCTTCAACCACTCTGGCGGTCCCCTGAACCCCAAAGAATAAAAGTTTTTCAACGATTCCAGTTTCATTGCTTTTAATGCCTTTCTGGATTGGATAAATAAACAAACAAAAAAACAAGAGCCCTGTATTTGTGAGTGAGCAATATTTTCACAAGATCGATCGTATTTCACCCATAATCGTAATCACAAGCATCTGAATCCTTGATGCGGTCGAAGAAAAAGCACACCGCATGTCGCTCTCAACATTCAGCAGCCTGTTTTGACACTTGGTCTTCACAGCAACAAGTGTTGAGGAGCCTGTCTCACAAAGGTACGTGGAAGAAAAAGGGACGATCACTCGCAATGCTTGCTGACTAAGATTCGGGTAAATAGGCAAATATTTCACCCAAAGCTTTTCCAAAGGTAGACATTCAAATCATCTTGGACGAACGAATTGAATTTCATCTCCAGGAACTCCTCTTGAATCTCATCAGGGACATCCTCCACATCCGCGGCAAATGGATTCCGGATTCATTTCCACTCGGAACTTTTCTTATGAAGATCCAAAAAATGCCGAATGAAGTCTTCCTCCAGCATGTCAGGATGGCTGTCAATGTTCTCTTGGAGATCCTCAGCCATGTTCTTCCCCTCGAGCGCCTCGTCGAGTTGTGGGAAAGATGATGCGTTTCCACCCCGAACTCGACGCTTCCACAATTGTAGTTTGGCAACGAACACTCGAATGGCGTCATAATGGCTCATGACGTTCTGGTCCCTGCCTTGGAGTTTTCGGTTGAGAGAGTTCAAAGCCTTAAAGATGTCGACGAGAGAAGTCAGGGACATCTGGAAGCCGTCGGAATTAAAGACAGTGGTGCGGTCGAACTACTACTGTATTTCAAGAAACGGCTTCACTTCACATTACCCTCTCACATTTGCAGCCCAACTGGCCGCAAATTGTTTTAAATAAGATATCTCTCAGGCAACACTGTACGAGGTTAAGCATGACGAATGGCAAGTTTTCCCCGTCCTGTACACCCCCGCCAATTTTTAAATTATTAATTTATTTAATTGGGACTATATCATATATTCTGAGTCAAGAGATATGTTAACCACTTTCTCCAAGCTTTCTCCGCACCCCCTGTAAAATCGAAACGTCCCCCCAGGTTAAGAATCGCTGTTCTAGAACATTCAATACTAGAACCAGGGGTTCTCAACCCACTTGCTTCCATTACCCACCTCAAGCGTTGGCGCTCATCCCGTTACCCCTAATGACGCGTAAATTAACCAAAAGTTAAAGTAGTAGTTTAGAATCATACAATTGTCCTTAAACACCACTCTTAAATAAAATATGTATGGCTTCCATTACCCTTCTGGATATCCCAAATTACCCCTTTGGCCCTTTGGGGGTACCGGTTGAGAACCCCTGTATTAGAACAACGAAACCCAGTAAAAATTGTTTGTGAATGAGGTAGGACTTCTTACACTAGAATAACTTCGGTACTTTTACTGGTACTACTGAACACACTTGCTGCAAGCGAGATTAATAGTCACATGCACTTGCTCTTGCTCTTATTTTAGATTAACGAAATATAAACAAAAATTTCGTTAGCTTATTAGACGCGCTTTCATAACTATTTTTATATATATATGGGATGAATTTCACAATTAAACATGTGAAATGAATGAATGCTGCAAACCCACAAGGAAAAAGAAAAATGATTCCACGGCCTTTCGTGTATTCGGAGCTACACCTCGTCACCCTGACGAGGTATAGCTTTGAATACACGAAAGGCCTTGGAATCGTTTTTCTTTTCCGTGTGGGTTTGCAACATATATACATAATATATATATATATATACAATTTTTTTTTTTTTTCCAAACATGGGCATAAGCCCATATCGATTTTTTCTCAGGGTCTACTTTATTCAACCTACCTTCTGAGTAGCCACTTGAAACTGGAAATCGTAGTTATTTTCATCGATAAGCCGCTATTTAGACCTGGGTCGAAGTTAATAGCCTAGGCCAATGGTGGCAAACCTATGACATGCATAGAAATTGTTATCCAAAACACAAGTACAAATTAATAGACTTAATGTTTATAATTTGGGTGTATATAAGCTTTGGTGGGCACGCGAATTTTTATTTTATGGTTTAAATTTTTTTTTTTTTTTTTTTTGGCACGCTACTGTAAAAAGGTTCGCCACCTCTGGCCTAGGCCAACCCTATAGGGTTGTATAGGGCTTGGTAAACTCAAGTTGTCAGTAATTGACAGTATTTCTCTATTATTACTATTAAATAATTAAATAATTAAACAATTATCTTAGTTGTGTACTACAGTATGTACGCAGTAGTTAATACGTATATTGTAGGTTACTGATTTAGAAGATAGATTTGTTTCAATGCAATCTACAAGAAAATGAAAAATTTGTAGAAAATGGAAGTTGCTCGGTTAAAAAAGCTCATTTGAATATTTTGTCGTGTGAAAGCGCTCCTGAGGTAACCTGGAACAAGCAATGATAGTATTAGTTGTTTCAGACCATCTCTGCCCGTGTGAAAAGGTCATTATAGGTAACACAAACCTTGTTACAAATCCTTCAGTCACTCATCAGACGAGAAATTTCATATACCATCGGATCCAATAGTCGAGAGACACTGGACTATCAGGTAGGGGTGGGCCAGTATATTCCAAATTTGGTAACCGATACCTTGCACACACGCCCTATACTTATACCCATTTGGCCTACGAGACATAACATCGACACTAAAAACTATCAACTGAATTTAACCCACAATAACTTGTCAATTTTTTCATGTCGGTCAGCTGTCTTTAGTCAGACAATGCAATTGCTCTTGCCCAGCATTTCCACTGTTTCGGACGCGCTCTGTTGAATGTCGGTGATTGATTGACGTTCGACGAAATTGACCAATATATACAGTGTGTACACACACACACACATATATATATATATATATATATATATATATATATATATATATACACTATATATATATATTTTTTTTTTTTATACAGGAAGGTGAGGCCAAGGGCAAATGCCCTCAAAAGCGCCCCTCCCATAAAAGAAGAGAGCCAAAATTAAGGTCCTGGGTTTTCGAGATGCCTAGACACACTGCGTTTGAAAGATGGGAGGTCATAGATAGGAGGAAAGATAGATTGAGGAAGAGAGGAAGATTGTTCCAGAGTTGACTGGTTGAGTAGATGAAAGCCTGAAGATACCGATTAACCCTTGCATTAGATAGTTGGACAGAAAAGGAATGAGAAAGTGTAGAAAGTCTGGTACTGCGTGCTCTCCTTAAAGGAGGAGGCATGCAGTTAGAGAGTTCAGAAGAGCAATGTCCGTTATGATAACGATAGTAAAGAGAGAGTGAGGCAACATTGCGGCGAAGAGAGAGATTGAAGACAGTAAGAGGCGGGGAATTGATGAGATGAAAAGCCTTTGATTCCACCAGGTCAAGTACGGCTGTGGGTTGAACCGCCCCATACATGAGAAGCATACTCCATACAGGGGCGAACAAGACCCCTGTACAGAGACAGCAACTGAGTGGGGTGAAGAAACTGCGGAGGCGGTACAGCACACCTAACCTCTTAGCTTTTTTAGAGAGAGAGTATATGTGATCTTTCCAGGAAAGATCACGTAAAAAGGAAACGCCAAGAATGTTAAGAGAAGAGGAAGGATTGAGTGGTGTGTGGTTGAAGGTAAGGGGATAGTTGTGTGGAAGATTGTGACGAGTAGACAGATGGAGAAACTGAGTTTTTGAGGCATTGAAAGCCACAAGGTTTTCTCTGCCACAATGAGAAAGAGCAGAAAGATCAGAGGTCAGGTGCTCCATAGCCGTACTACGCGAATCATGGAGTGACTGTTGAGAAGGACGCTTTGCGAAGCGGGTGAAGTAGTCGAGAGTGGAATCATCGGCATCGGAGTGAATAGGACAGGAAGTGCGAATTATACACACACACACACATACACATATATATACTGTATATAATATAAAATTTACAACATATGAAAGTTACACCCACCAAATTATTTTAGGGAGTTAGCCCCACTCGATATGTGCATCATTTGTAGCTCGAATTGAAATTTCCTCCAATAGATGGCGCCACTCATTCAATAATATAAACTGTATTTTTAACAAGCTTTGTTTTGTTAATCAGGTAAACAATTAATTTTAACAATGCAGACCCGAAAACTTTGCTCGTAGGAAACGTCAATGTAACAGAGGGACATTTGTAAGAGAATTAACAAAGATAGCTTTGTCAGCTGATATACAGGGTGAACCATAAGCCACTTTACCTTCGTATTATAACAAAACTCGCTTCGATAAAGCGACTTATGGCCCACCATTTATATACAGTATAACCATTCCACCCCTTTTAAAGATACTAATTTCTTTATCAAATTAACGATATTGTTTTCAGAGTTTAAGGTCGCTGGTTCCAAATGCACTATCCCTGGGTTCGAATCCCGGTGCAGTCGGCGTACCAATTTCTTTTGAGCTAAAATTACTATTAAGCTTTACCTACTGAGGAAGGCACTGAGATTTAACGCACAGTTCATATACGAGTATAATGAAGTTTTCATAAACACCCGTGATTCTATGATATATACAGGGTGGATAAAAAAAGTGACCCCTTTGAGGTAAACTGTTATATTAAAAAAAGTAGGGGGACTAGAGCTCCCAAACTTCATAGATGCTTACTTTAGCATGTTGTTCGTCTTAATTGAGAAGTTGCTTGATATGTCTCCCTTCCTGTTCAACGCAGTCCTCAAAGTGGACGCCACTGATCAATATACCTGTTTACATATCGTTGAGACACCTCCTCCCAGCTGAGCAGAAATCTTTTGCGTAGTTCATTTATGTCTATTATACTGGTACCAGGGATGTAAACTTTGGACATCAGGGCTTCCCAAACACCATAATCTAGTGGGGAAAGATCGGGGCTACTAGCCAGCAACATATTGGGTTCGATAAAATCCGGTGTTTCGTTCTCAAGGAATGTGACAGTTTGGCGTGCTCTGTGAGCAGGGGCTCAATCTCGTTGGAAAGTATATCTTTCCCCACTAATCCTTTGAATATCAGTTAGAATGTTAGATAGAGTGAAAGATATACTTTCCAACAAGATGGAGCCCTGCTCACAGAGCACGCCAAACTATCACATTCCTTGAGAACGAAACACCGGATTTTATCGAACCCAATATGTTGCTGGCTAGTAGCCCCGATCTTTCCCACTAGATTATGGTGTTTGGGAAGCCCTGATGTCCAAAGTTTACATCCCTGATACCAGTATATAGACATAATGAACTACGCAAAAGATTCTGCTCAGCTGGGAGGTGTCTCAACGATATGTAAACAGGTATAATTGATCAGTGGCGTCCACGTTTTGAGGACTGCGTTGAACAGGAAGGGAGACATATCAAGCAACTTCTCATTAAGACAACACATGCTAAAGTAAGCATCTATGAAGTTTGGAGCTCTAGTCCCCTTACTTTTTTTAATATAACAGTTTACCTCAAGGGTCCACTTTTTTATCCACCCTGTATATATCATAGAATCACGAGTGTTTTATGAAACTTCATTATGCTCGTAATGATACTGCCTTTGTGAAAACTTATTTAGTGTGGTGTATATTTTTTTTCTACCTTTTAAAATGTTCCATGCTATGATCCTCTTCACTGAGGTCAAGCTTCTTTCCCCTCCTCTTGAGTTGGCCTGGTGAAGTAGAGAGTTGGTTTCTTGTGTTCTCCACTTCACACCAGTACTCCGACTCATCTGGAATTGTTCTGAGCCAGGCATCAAGTCTTTGGAGATATCCGCCGCTACATACTCGTGTTTCTTAGTTCCTTGGGCAGCTGGTGAACAGTCTCTGGTCCTCTCGCAACAACATTGTTCCTTCAGGTTGAGGGTACCCTGTCCTAGCCTTTAATTTAGGAACGACACATTCTTCCTTTTCTACTTTCCACTGTCGTTGAGTGGTTTATAGGGGTCAAAATAAGATTAGGGACTATTCCTTCATTATTTTCCAAGTTGTAAATAATGGCGTACTTCTCCCTCCTTCCAGTGAATATAAATTTTAATTCACGCAATCTCTCCCAGTATTTAGTTCTTCGTATCCATTGATATTGGCTGTGAAGCTTCCCTGAATCCCTTCTAGCTAACTATATCTCCTTTTTTATATAGGTGTTTGGACCGAGCAGTATTCTAACATAGCTATGATCAATGTTTTCATACAGAAATCACCATATTTCTATCCTTCTTTTAAAGGTTCTCAGTATCTGTCCCATTATTCTTTTTGCTCTGTTTAACTGCCATCTTATTTTGTGTTTCAAGTTTCGCGTCGTCAGTCATTGTAACTCCTAAATCTTTTGCTTTAGAGTTTCTCTGATTTCCTGTCCATTTAGGTACATTATTCCATTGAATTTAGGTCCTCCCTTCCGTGCCCTTAATAGTTGAAAATTTTCAGTGCTAAATTTCATATTATTGCCTTGAAACCAACTGTAGATTCTGTTCATGTCGTTGTAGAGATCCTATATCTTCTGGTTTCTTTTTTTCTACTAATTTTTTGTGTCATCGCGGCAAAGGATGACAGGAGGGTATGACAGCACAAGATGACTGTCACTGGTAACTTTCCTCTCTGTATCAGTTAGCATGGTTATGAAGAGTAATGGAACTAATACTGTTCCTTGTGACAGAGTTAAGGACCCTGACTCTAATGAAGATATTCTTCGAACTGTAACGACCTACTGCCGCTCATTATGGAATTATATACCAATTTTCCTACTTTACATGTTATTCCCATATTTTCGGTTATATGCTCTGATTCCATGGTCACACTTTCGAACACCTCGCAAAGTCTGTGTATATCATCCGGTTTTCATTATTTTCATCTGCATATTATGTATAAGAGTTCCATTACTCGTGATGACATGATCTCCTGACCGGAATCCATGTTGGTTATCATTTAATTTTTTCCGATTTCCAGAAAGTCAGATTTTTTAACTATTTTTTTCAAATATTTTAGCGAGATGAGATGTAAGCACACTGGCCTATAGTTTTTTAGCCTCGGGTCATCTCCTTTTTTATTGGAATTATGTTCGCTCTCTTCAGGATACTCTGTACTTCTCCCGTGTATAGTAAATAGTCCTCCATATCCAATGTAGGGATTAGCGGTTTCATTCTTGTAGTTTTTGATCAGTTGTGGCATTTCATTTGTCCGGGCCTGCCGCCGAGTGTGCTTTTAGTTTTCCTATAGCTTGTTTTAATATCATCTGCTGTAAAGTCGAAATCGTTATATTTCCTCTTGTAGTTCTTCTTCAAAGAACGTGTTTCTATCGCATATTTTGAGTTTTGGGTATACTGAAAGACGAGTCATACTGAATTCCTAATATTTCAAATGCTTCTTTTAGATCATCGGTTAAAACATTTTCATTCTTCAAAGGTCCGATAGTCGCGTGATTTTTTGACTTTCTTTTTGGCAAAATTATAGAAGTACTTTGAGTTAACCTTTATCGCTTCTATAGTGGTCATCTTTCTCTTATATTTCTTAATTATACACTGTATGACGCACTCTCTCTACTCCTCAGTTTATCGTTTAATATTTTCGATGTCTCGGTCTTTGCAGTTTCTTAATTTTACAGTCGCTCTTTTTCTCATGCGGAACATTAACCTCTTATTTCAAACCTGCTTTTCTTTATTGCAATTTTGAGACATGTCTTTCCTCAATTTCTAGAGCTCCTCTTTTAAGGTCATCTGTTGTCTTCTCCTTAAAGATGGTTTTCCGGTCTATCGCTTCCATGCTGATGCAGTACCTTCCCAATTGATAGCCTTGAAGTGAAAATTAAAAATTTCGAATTTGCCTTTCATTAGTGCGTGTTCTGTCCTTTCCTGTTGTTTTTATATTTAGTATTATTTCAATACTGTTGTGAGCTAATATTATAGTTGGGGATATTTCTATATTATTAGTTAGGTTGCTGCTGTTTGTGTACCAAATCTAGGCAGTTGTTTATTTCCTTGTATTTTCTCAACATACTCTTACTTTGTTTGTCCACAAGTCATATTCCTCCTCCAACTGTCATAATTTATTTTAAATACAACGTACCTTTTGATAACAAACACACGCTTCTGGTTATTAATATTTTCTGAGAGTAGACCAGGTTATGCAAATACCCGTTTAGTTTTACTTTTGTCGTAATCCTTCCCATGTAGTGTATTAAATATTTAATCAACCATTCATGCCACAGTATTACACTTTTCGCGAGATTATACCTTGCATTGCTACCATGCAAATCTATATATAATAATGCTGTCCGTCCGTCCGTCCGTCCGTCCGTCCGTCCGTCCGTCCGTCCGTCCGTCCGTCCGTCCGTCCGTCCGTCCGTCCGTCCGTCACACTTTCAGAAATTGAGAAAAAATTGAGAAAAAAATTCAGAAATTGTATTACGGGCGCAATGTTGAAGCTCAAGATTTTCATGACTGTGTTCTTTTCTGTAGTTTAGCAATGGGGGAAGGGTGGGGTAATGGGGGATGGGTGGTGTAATGGGGTGGGGTAATGGGGAAGGGGTTAGCCCCCATTGCATGAATGGGGTGAGGAGGTTTTGGGAGATACCAGATTCAGAAATGTTGACAGGTGAAGCTCAAAATTTTCACGGCTGCGTTCTTTTTTTGTAGTTTAGCCTGTCTAACCGTCAGCGAGCGACGGGAACTGTACTAGTTTTATTATAAAATAGAAGGCGAGATTTTTTTTTTCCCAATGTAAGCTTCTTAACGTTATTACCTACATTTTGGGACATCGGTCGTTTTCCCCAACATCAGTAGTGAAAATTAAAATACATGAATTTACTAACATAACATTTTTTTACTTTGGGTTAAAGTATTAAAATGTCATATTTTGAACATTTGTTGTGTGTGTGTGTGTGTGTGGTTGTGTTTTATATATATATATATATATATATATTATTAGGTGTTTCACTCGTACAGAGGAAAATATCAAAGGTCAATATTTTTCTCCACTTTGCTTGAGCTTTTATTCCTTTTTATGTAAGAAGATGTGCACAATTTTGAAAGCGATTGAAGTGATATTTAGGGGTTGTACACATTTGAACCTTTTATAATAAACAATTTTCTTCAGTGTTACGAAAAAATTCTCCCTTGGAACCACGGAAAATGAAAAACTCTGATAATAAAATTGGAAAATTCAAATCATATACAATTATACAATACAATAATGCAAATTTTCTTCATTATTACAAAAGAATTCTCCCTTGGAAGCACAGAAAATAAAAACTCTAGTATTAAAATCAAAAATCTGGATCAATTTTGAATTGGTACTAGGACGTTCTCGCCTTGGTTCTTTTCGCACCTCATTTCGATGATGATCAACAATCAGCAACAAGAATTGTTTTTGCTTCTCGTCCTTGACTGATTCATTGAATTGCTTGATTAATGCAATTCCCCTCTCCGCTGTGTCGTTTACGACTTCAGCGCGTTGACTGACTCTCTCAAGCCGTCATTTTGGTGTACTCTACGTTGTCGACATCCCCGACGCCGTTGTCGAAGAATGTCTTCGTCCTTTGAGTGACGAAGTTGCTCAGATCCGTGTTCAAAAGTCAGGTTTTTCCACTCGAGTCGTTTGAGTTCCTTCCTCGACGCAGGTTTGTTCAAGGCCTGGAACATCTTTTTTTCTCATTTGGCGATATCCGTTCATCAAGAAAGCCAAGCCGACTAGAGTCTCCGAGAGATACTATAGATGCCTTTTGGCAACTCTCAAGGCAGCCTGGCCCAGGTCCTTGTTTGGATATGAAATCAACAGTTGAATCATGTCTAGGTAATTTTTCGGGGCCCACCTACTGACCACTGCCTCGTGCCAGAACCGGACATAAATTAAACACGTAAAAAGGGCCACGTCGTGCAATCCCCTCACCTCTCGGTCGGTGAGTTCCAGTTGCTCCTGAACAAAACCATTTTCAGCACATAGATAGCTTTCGACATCCACCTGGCTTGATGGGCTCCTGGAGTCCTGAAGGAGAACTCAGCTCCACCCCAGCCTCCAAGGAAAAGGAGCGACAGCTTGAGGAGTTCCTCATAATCTTCTCTCGGGTGACATGAACTTTCAATGACTCCACGAAGATAACTCACCATCCTGATTCGTTCATCTTCCAAGTACCTAGTGGCTGGCTCTTCTTCATCGATCATGGTTTTGAAAAAAATTTTTGTTAATAAAGTCCCAACGCTGCTGAAATCGTCGAAACAACAGGATTTCAGGACCACATGTTGGCCCAGGGACTTATGAAAGACCTCCTTCAAAATGAGCTTATGTGGTGAGGGCAAGGCAACACAAGAGCGACCGACCAAGGAATTGTTCAATCCCATACATGCCCCTTGCAGAAGTCCGGTATTGAACGCCGTAGTGTCAAACGAGAGGCCAATGATGCGGTCTTGAATTCCAAATCGTTGCAGCTCCTGGATGATGGCTCGAGCCATTTGTTCACCAGTACCATCCTGGGCAACAGGCACTCCAAGAAGATGCTTGAACTCCTTCCCTGTTACCACAACAGCTACTCTATCTTCAAGCTTCTAGAGCTTCCGCCAGTAGTTTGGGGTAGTAGCTTGCTGTCCCAGTGCAGAACTAAGAGAGGTGGATCTTTGAAGATCGACTCAAGTTGTTTGGCCATTTTCTCTCGATACTTGGCATGCTGATGAGACAGTTGATGGCGAAATAATAATCTGCGATAAATCTTGTCCGAGACTTTAGCAGTTGCAATGAAGGAAGTGCTTGCTTGTCGAATAGAGAGTTGTTCTCTATCCCAAGTAGTCACGAGTGTTGGATCAAGTGTGTTCGTGGAACTGAAATCATGCTCATCACACCTTGACAAGCGATGTCAAGAAGGTCAGCAAGGTCTCCCTTCCACACCTGACGCTTCATAATGGCTTTGTCCGTCTCTCTCGACTTCTCCAAGTTTTGGTACTCTTTGTACAGCTTTAGTATAGCAGCTCTAATATTCTCCTCTGTCTTCATGGGGATATTCGCCTTCTTCCAAACTTCTTGAAGCTTGATACTCGTAGACTTGATGAAAGGGGATTGTTTCCTTCAGCTCCAGGTGATGGTACATAAAGCAGAGGAGGACTTGCTCCCAGGATGGCAATCTTGCTCCTAAGAGCTCTTCGACTGGAGTCTTTTCAATCAGCCAGATCTTCTTTCTTTCCATTTTCAACACTTTTTGCACCTGTGAAAGAAAAGAAAACATGACATATGTTGGAAGTTGGGACGTTCTCGAGATTTGGTACAAAGGGCTAAGGTATCAGAGGTGACATAAGTGTGCAACTTCTAAATGGTGTTCAATTTGCTTCAAATTTGATACATATTCTTTACAGATCATAAGGTGTACGGGGAAGAGCAAAGTGTAGTGAAATTCACAACTTAAAAGTGGAACACCCTTATTACTGTATACCGGGTGTCCGAGAATTATCTGTACAAGTTTTGGCTGTTATTAAAAGTCAACCATGAAGTGTAGAAATTCTAGTGTTATCCCATTTTACAGAGAAACTCATTAAGTTTTTTCTGATAACAAGTTTTGACAAGTTTTTTCTTTTTTGTACGCGGGTGACAGACATTGATGATTTAAAAGCAAGAATCACAGCTGCTATTGAGCGAATTGATGTGGATATGCTGCAGCGTACATGGCAACATTTGGATTATCGATTGGATGTTTTGCGAATCACTGATGGTGCACATATCGAATGTTTGTAACAACGTTACTTTAATAAAAGAAACTTTTGAAAATACAGATTCTAAATAATCTTGTTTAAGAATTTTACGTGTGTTATCAAGAATTTTATTAAAAGATGAAATTGTACAGATAATTTCGGACACACTGGAATTTCTAAAAAACTTGTCAAAACTTGGTATCAGAAAAAACTTAATGAGATTCTCTGTAAAATGGGACAACACTGGAATTTCTACACTTCATGGTTGACTTTTAATAACAGCCAAAACTTATACAGATAATTCTCGGACACCCGTATATAAATATAAAAATAAATATAAAAATAAATAAATAAAAGTTCTGTTGGCTAACTCGTCTTTGAAGTTTTCTAATGCTACTGACAGTTAATTTTTTTTTTTTTTCGCAAAAGCGGAGTTTTATTTAGTTTTAACATGAAAGATTTTTGGAAGAGAATTTAATTTGTTAAAAATGTTGTAAAATGTGTGTACAGTACATAATATTTTGCTTTACTTTATCGTTACCAAAATTTTCTCCTTGTTTCAATAATTTTCCCTGGTTATAAAATAACCCTTTCCAATGTTCGAACCCCACCACCTTCTTGAATAGAAGGTGAGGTACTAGCTACTACACTACGATGGCATAGAGTTAACGTAACCTGTCATACACGTAAACAACCAAGGAAACGCGTAACGCTTTCGCATCCATCCAAAGGCATTTTACTCGTATCTGTTAACTCACCGGCACTCGAGGTGTAATGACCAGCATTTCATTCAGATTATCTGGTGCAATGCTGGCGTTTCATAAATTGAATATTATGCGTGAATCCACACAATGTGTCATGCTTGATATTACATATATGAAGTGGCGCTCATAAGTATTCGTACAGAGAAAACATGGAAAACCTGTAAAACATCAAAGAATTTGAGGAAAATATAAAAAATGGTAAAATGCCAAAAGTTTTCATATATATATATTCACTTATAAAATTACTTGGTACTCTGTGTGTTCACCCTTTTCTTGAATGACTTCAATGATTCGTTTTGGGTATTTTTCTACAAAGTTTCGACATCTCTCGGAAGAAATTTTAGCCATTCTTCTAAGGAAATATGTTGCAATTCATTCAGATTCGAAGGGTTTCTCTCGCGGACAACTTTTTTCAAATCAAACTATACACTCTCGATTAAATTGAGATCTGGGCTTTGACTGGGCCATTCGAGAAGTTTGAATTTCTTTTGTTAAAGCCATTTCATGGTCTCTTATTTTTTTGTTTTGGATCATTATCTGTTGCAATACCCAGTTGCGATCCATTCGCAACTCCCGAATTGAAGGCAATACATTTTCCTCTAAAATTTCCTGATAATTCTTGTAATTCAAGATTCCATTGATGACAACCACCTTTCCTGGACCAGAAGCCACTAAAGCATCCCCAAAGAAGCAAACTACCACCATCATGTTTAACCGAAGGAAGGATATTGTTTTTCTCCGATGCATTATTTGATTTTCGCCAAACATACCGTTGCTCGTTGTTCCCGAATAATTAAATTCAATTAAATTCAATTCAATTCAAGGCTTTTCATTTCTTTATAGCTGCAGCAACCGTCGTAAAATGAATTCGAAGAATTCCTATCTTCCTATAACTCTTTCCAGACTCGTGTGCAACAATAACAAATATCTTGAGATCTGTACACAGCTCTTTACCACGACAACCCATTACTTACTGATGACTCGTACAGTCATTCATCTTCCATGAAGATTCACAGAGGAAATTCTATAATTCAGAATTGTCGTCTCTAATCAATAAACGACAACTACTGATAAAAAATTTACCTTCTTCAAGCCTAAGGTGAACACGCAAAGTATTAAATAATTTTGTAAATGTACGAAAACTTTTGCATTTTAACTCTTATTTTCCTTAATTCTTTAATGGTTTACATTATATGTTGGAGTTAAACTAAGTATTTTATTTAAGTTTTTCTAAACGAACGCTAAACTTTTCATAAATATCTTATGCATGGTACAAAAGATAAGGACAAATATGACCGAACTATCTCTGTACGAATACTTATGACGCCAGTGTTCATGCGTTTGTCATAAGAGTACTCTTCTGTTTATTAATACTCCGTGTTCCTACTTAATTTATATGTTAAGTATACGAAGGTAATGTTAACCCTTTAAGGACTGAAGATGCCAATTGCTAACGTTTCAAATACACGCATTCATAACTTAACCCTACAAAAAATTAAGGGTTAAATTAACAAAATATTTAAAAAGAGGATCTATTTTGCTGAAATGTTAACTGATGTTGAAAGGTAACAATGTTAATTTAAGTATCCCATTTTTAATTGCATCTGAATAACCCTTAAAAAATCTGTTTTTAACCAAAGTATTTTATTTTCACAAAATACCAGCAATACTTTACGTTGGTGTTGCGGGTTAACAAACAACCAAAGATTCACTCTAGGTTAACCCAAGAAGGAAGGAAGCTGAGAGAGGTGGAAATAGAGAATGAAAATAGCAAAAGAACTAAAGCTCTCGTACCATGATTGCACTTTGTAAACGTGTAAAGCTTTCGCAGAGAAATAGACAAGGCTCTCGTTCTACCACTACTGACAGAAATAGCAGTGAAATAAGAAGTACAGGAAAGTAAGAAAAATAATAATGAAACGAATTGCTTTAGGAGTTCATTGAATAATAAAGGAAGATCATACTTGGTTATAAAATTCCGCGTAAACTATTATTATTTTGTAATCCTTAAAATTTGTAATAAAGATTGTAGTTACTAACTCTGATCTTAGCAGATACCTTGTAATTTGGATTTATCCTTTAACATATGGCTGAGAGAAAGGGTAATTGTTATATAAATCGTGTTCGGTTCCCTTTATATTAGCAAAAAAAAAATATAAATGCTGATTTAAGATTTAAATACACTTTTATTATATTCGTGTATTAAGTGTATCAGTCATTAATGTACATATTTCTTGATATTTAAAATGTAATGTACAATAATGGTATGTAAATGATTTAAGACAGTCGTATGTGATCTATTCAAGGACTGGATACAAACCTTTTCAGTAACTCAGAGATGACCTTGTATGTGGCATTAAGTTATGGTACAATGAGAAAATTCCCTTAATAAATAAAATTAAATGTTAATTCTTAAGATTAAGCCATACCAAAAAGAAAGAAAAGCGAGAGAGGGGAAACCAAAATATAATATCTTTTTATGCAGAGAGGAGAGGCCAAGGGAGAATGCCTGCAAAAAACGCCCCACCACCAACATAGAGGAAAGAGAGCCAAAATCAAGGTCCAAGGTTTTCGAGATGTCTAGACACGTGTGTTTGAAAGACTGGATGTCATAGACAGAGGAAGATGGATTGAGTTAGTGTTTCGGAGTTTACTGGTTTAGTAATGAAAGATTGAAAATACCGATTAACACTCGAGTTAGAGAGTTGGACAGAAAATGAATGATGGATGTGTTGAAAGTCTGGTACTGCGCGCTCTCTTTAGAGGAGGCATGCAGTTAGAGTTCAGAAGAGCAGTGTCCGTTATAATGGCGATAGTGAAGAGAGAGCGAGGCAACATTGCGGCGAGGAGAGACTGAAGACAATCAGTAAGAGGTGAGGAAATGATGAGACGAAAAGCCTTTCATTCACCCAATCAAGTAGAGCTGTGTGGATTAA